>OX637532.1:96286009-96338509 GCA_951800035.1 Linnaemya tessellans
AAAAACACCCCTTGTAAAGGAATTTAAAACTGCAACAAAAAAAACTAAAACGAGTTTTTCGAATTAGTTTTTTGTTAATCTTGAATTTTTTTCATTTTGTTCCTTTTTTGAAAGTATATGATGATATGAATGAAGACTACTTCAGAAATTTATATCCAAATAGAATTTGCGATAATTTTTTAAATTCTAATACGTTTCGAAGATATACAAATCGCTACAATAAAAAGAGCAAAGATGTAGCATGTTGATTATATTTTTTTATTTTAATACTCTTATATCCCTGACAGACATAGGATTTGTATACCATGATATTAATACTATGGTTTTTGATACTACTTTGGCATGACAGACATGTGGTATATATACTAATATTTTTGTCAACTTTCGTATTTTTGTTTACTTTCGTGTAATAAAAAAAAATGGTAAAAGAAAAACTTTTTAGCATAATTGTTACATAGGGTTTAGCATAATTGTTACATAGGGTCTATAACATAGGTTACATAGGTAGCATAATATGTAAGATCAGAGCGTCAAATTCAATCACAGAGCGAGGTATGTTTCGTGTAGACTTCAAATTAGTGTTATCTCAATCTTATAAGATTTTTTATGAGAGCGTTGTTATAAGCAATCCTATAACAACAATCTTA
Organism: Linnaemya tessellans; assembly: GCA_951800035.1. NCBI lineage: Eukaryota > Metazoa > Arthropoda > Insecta > Diptera > Tachinidae > Linnaemya > Linnaemya tessellans. The sequence continues at coordinate 96,286,657 of OX637532.1, forward strand.
TGAGATGAACTGTCAAATAAGCACATGCATTTGTATTTGTGTATAAAAAGTGGTCTTTGAAAATCTTTACTCGTTTGTGAATGTTTATTTTACAATTGTGACACAATTATTTTACAATTTAGTTCACTCTGCAAACAATTAAAAAAAAAACACCAATAATGTTGTCGCTTAATGGGTCATAAAGCTTCAACATATTTATTTTTAGTTGATATAATTTATTTACTTGATTTGTTCATTTTATTATCAGTCTGTGAATTGCCTAAATGTTTATTTGTCCTTTGATCATTTACAAGTATATTATGTATTTGTATTCCCTTGTTTGCCTATTTGTTTACGTGTAAATGATCAATTTCTTTTGTATGTTCATTCTACTGCAGTGCTTTTGTCTCGTTAAGTTGTCCCGTTATTTAAAAGGTTGTTTTTGTACATAAAGAATTTTAGCACAACTTAATTTATTTTAAAGACAAGATTTAGTTCGTAAGGAAAAGCACTGCGGTGAGTACTTAAAGTACTTTGTATTTTTTATATATTTTAATTAAGTTTTTTTTTGTATAGAAATAAACGCTTCACACCATTTAATAACTTTGGTCTTGTTATTTTTTGGTGTTGTTAAATTCGCTCCTTATGAACAACAGTCACCGCCAGTGACGACAAATTTTATTTCGCAGCTTTGTGCGGAAAATCTTGTGGTTCTTTGCCTGCCGGAACAATTGGTTCTCTGCCTAAGAGAAACATTTTATTTCGCAACTTTGTGCGGAAAATGTTGTGGTTCCTTGCCTGCCGGAACATTGGTGATATTTTGAAAAAATTTATTGTGGTCCCTTGCCTGCCGGGACAATTGGTTCTCTGCCTAAGAGAAAATACATTTTTGGTGAAGAGGTTCCTCGCCTGTGGGAATATTTGTGCTTCATTCTGCCAGCTGAATACAATATTTTTGGAAATTTTTATAAAAGTGGTCCCTCGTCTACCGGGACATATTTAAAATAATTTGTGGTGTCTTAAGTGTGTGTTCCTTCGTTTTTTTTTGTGTTCTCACTTAAGCAATTAATTTGAAAAAAATTTTGGAGTTCACCATACAACGATCGAAAAAGCCCTCGATTGCAGTCAGCATTAAATCAAAATAATAATGGTCCACCATCTGCCGCTGGAGCTCCATTGTTGCCCACCAGTTCCTCTGCCGCCGGAACAACAATGTCGTTGCCAGTAGTTCCTTCTACATCTGGTGTCACAAATACAAACGTAAGTACTGCCAACGCAGGTGAACAAAATAAGTCCATCCCTGCCGCTGCCGGTGTGCTGATAGGTTCCACCGCCGTTGGAACATCAGGTACCATAGCCACCACTTTCACTGCCGCTCCCATCATGGCTACCAGCACCTTTCAGCATAATCAACAAAATCCAGGTATTGATTTGGAAAACTTGCAAAGCCAAATCAATACGCTCCAGGCTCAGTTGCTGGCTGCCCAGGATGTATTGTCCAACGCCCTCAATGCCAATTCGTCTTCATCCGCTGAAATGCCCCAGCCATCCAATATGGCGCCACCAGCTACAGGTCCCAGTGATGCCAACGTTGGCAACTCTGCCTCAGCCAATGTCGACTGCGCTGGTCGTCGTACGCCATTTTCTTGTGTTAGCTGCAATGCAAATAATTCTGGTTTTTATGCGAGCCAACCGCCATTAGTACAAATGTTCCCGCCTAATAGTCTTGTGTCTCAAAATGGTGGTTCGATGGCAGTGCATAGAAAAATTTACGATTTACCAGAGTTTAGTGGCATACCTGAGGATTGGCCCATGTTTTCAACAGCTTTTAACAATTCCACTGCAGTCTACAACTATAATAATTTTGAGAATTGTGTTCGCCTCCAAAAGGCATTAAAGGGTGATGCACGTGAAAGTGTTAAATCTTTGCTCATACATCCGGATAATGTGACTGTGGTGATGGAACAACTACGCTTTCGATATGGTCGTCCAGAAATGCTTATTCGTTGTCAATTGCAACAAGTGAAAGAAATTCAGCCCATTGGTGAAAGTGCTAGCGACAGGCTTGTGCCGTTTGCTGTTAAGGTGCAGAATCTTGCCGTCTTTTTGGAATCTGCTAATGGACAACAGCATTTGGCTAATCCTACACTAATGGACGAACTAGTTGGCAAGCTTCCCTTGAGTAAGAGAATGGAGTGGGCCCGATATGCCTCAACAATTAAGCCTTATCCAACTGTTCTGAATTTCAACAATTGGCTCAAAGATGTTGCTGATTTAGTACAAACTATTCAAGGGGTGAGTGGTAATCGAAATTATAGTGAACCAAAAAGAAAAGTTGTCCTCCATGCCGTCGATGGTCAACGCAAACAAGAATGCCCTATGTGCCAGGGTAACCACAAATTGTTTGAGTGCAAAAAATTTAGTTCATTGAGCGTGCCTAATAGATGGACTAATGTGAAAAAATTTAGGTTATGTTTTTCTTGCCTTGGCTCGGGGCATCCTAGTAGGAGTTGCCTTAACCGAAAAGAGTGTCCCATTCATGGTTGCCTAAGAAAACATAACAAATTATTACATGATGGTCAAAGTAATAATGGTGAAAATAATTCTGTGTCAAATGAGTTGGGAGCTTCAGGTGATTCAACAAATTTAAGTGCGTCCGTCCTAAGCTGTGTGTCCCGTGCTGCAGATAAAAGTGTGCTGCTTTTTCGAGATGTGCCAATTATACTTTATGGTCCTAGTAACAAGGTTGAAACTTATGCGTTGTTGGATGAAGGTTCTTCTGTTACTATGGTGGACAGCTCCTTGGTGAGGCAACTGGGCCTCCGGGGGCAACAAAGTAAATTGAATTTACACTGGTACGCTGGGAAGGCATCTGAGGAAATGGCATCTGTGGTAGATCTGCACGTAAGTGGGATTGGCAAGAAAAGGAAGTATGCTCTAAAAAATGTTTATGGTGTCTCAAATTTGAAATTGCCGGCTCAAAGTTTTAATATGGACTTGAGTGCTCATCCTGGTTTACCTATTAAAACTTACAATGGTGTTGCCCCTAAGGTCCTGATTGGATTGGATCACTGCCACCTTGGTCTTCCTGATGAAATTGTGCCATTGGAAGAAAGTGGTCCTTATGCTGCCAACACACCATTAGGCTGGGTCGTTTTTGGCCCGATGAAGGGTAAGCCATTAAATTCTCATTTATGTTTGTTGTCAGTTCAGCTAGAACAGAAGGTCTATGACTTGGTGGCAAGTTACTTTGAAATCGAAAATTTTGGAGTGAAGGTTTTGCCAGTCGTAGAATCGAAGGGGGTTACACGAGCTCGTCAAATTATGAAGGAATCTACAGTGAAGGTTGAAGGGAGATTCCAAACTCGGCTTTTGTGGTGCGCTGATGATATTGTCCTGCCTGACAGTTATTCCATGGCTTTAAATAGACTCAATGGTATTGAAAGGAAGATGCAGAGGATTCCTGAATTTGGTGATGCCTATTAGTCCACCATGAAGAGTTATGTATCCAAGGGGTATATACGAAAATTGTTGCCCAATGAAGCTTCTGGTGTTTGCCCTAGGACTTGGTATCTTCCTCATTTTGGAGTGGTCAACCCAAATAAGCCCGGAAAGCTTCGTCTAGTTTTTGATGCTGCTGCAACCGTTGAAGGTGTCTCGCTGAATTCCGTGCTGTTGAAGGGTCCTCAAGAATATAAGCCTTTGCCGTCAATTTTGTTCAACTTTCGTGTTGGTGCTGTTGCAGTTTGTGGGGACATTAAAGAGATGTTTCACCAAGTCCTTGTTTCTCCTGAAGATAGGTGTTCCCAACGGTTCCTTTGGCGTGAAAATGACACGAAGCCACCCGATACTTACGAGATGCTTGTGATGACATTTGGGGCTGCTTGTTCGCCCTGCGTAGCCCATTATGTTAAAGAAACCAACGCTTTGAGCTATCGTGAAGAATATCCTCGTGCGGTGAAGTCTATAGTGGATCATCATTATGTGGATGACTTTGTCGACAGCTTTCCAACTACTGAAAGAGCTATTGAGGTTGCCCAACAAGTTCGTGACATCCATAAGTCTGCCGGATTCGAGCTACGAAACTTTTCATCCAATTCGACGGAAGTAATTGTGGCTCTTAAAGGTACAGTGGAGAAGCCGGTGAACTTTTCCAGCGATATCAAGGAGCTGCAATCAGAAAAGGTCTTAGGTATGTACTGGCGACCTAAAGATGATACTTTCAGGTTTGAGCTAAAGTTCCACAACGTGAATGCTGATGTCATAGAAGGTCTGAGGTCCCCAACAAAACGTGAGTTACTAAGTGTGGTCATGTCTGTCTTCGATCCACTTGGTTTTTTGAGCAATTTTATGGTCACAGCTAAATTGTTGATGCGTGAAGTATGGAGACATGATATCCGATGGGATGACGCTTTGCCCGATGAAATGTATGACGTGTGGAACAATTGGCGCCAAGAGCTCAAATATGTTGTTAACCTAAAAGTGCCTCGATATTATTTTGGAAATGGCGATCCTACTCGACTGGAGCTACATGTTTTTGCCGATGCTAGTGACGATGCATTTGGTGCCGTGTCATATTGGAGGTCCATAAATGCTGATGGAAAAATTAAAGTATCCCTCGTAGCTGCAAAAACTAGATGTGCCCCTCTAAAAGCGATGAGTATCCGCAGGCTCGAACTTCAGGCTGCTGTTTTGGGCACTCGATTAATGAATACGATTTTGATGGATCATTCCATGAAGGTGTCTCGAACCATCTGTTGGAGCGATTCCACGACAGCTATCAATTGGATTGGCTCAGGAAGCCGTAGATACAAGCCCTTTGTTGCTCATCGAATCACAGAAATTTTAGGTTCCCCTAGCCCAGCAGATTGGAGATGGCTGCCAACCAATCTGAATGTTGCTGATCAAACCACGAGGATGAAGTCTCAAGTCAACTTTTCTAATGAATCCAGCTGGTTTAGTGGCCCTAGTTTCCTTTATGATGATGAAGATAAGTGGCCTAAATCTGCCAATTTTGATCCTACCAGCTTTGATACTGAGGAGCTACGTCCAAAATTTGCCTTACTGATTAAAATTTCGCCTCTTATTGAATTCAGCAGATTTTCGTCCTATCTGAAACTGAAACGTACCGTTGCCTGGGTCTTACTTTTTATAAATCGATGCCAAAAGAAAGAAATTCCAGAAGGAAGGACTGGTTTGACAGCTGCTGAACTAAAAACTGCGGAAATGTATCTCTGCCGCCAAGCCCAACGAGATAGATTTAATGCCGAAATAGAAAATTTAAAATCTGAAGAAAGTTTGCCAAAAGGTAGTGAATTGTTTATGTTGGCTCCATATTTGGATGAAAATTCACTACTTCGAGTTTATGGCCGTGTGGACGCAGCTAGTTGGTTACCCATGGAAATAAGACATCCGATTATATTGCCTTCATCTCATCCCGTTACCGAGTTGTTTGTGGCCCATGTACACTGCAAGATGAAGCACCAGAATTTCGAAGCAACGATATGTGAAATCAGAAGATCATTTTGGATTCCCCGCCTTAGAAAAATTTTGCGTAGGTGTGTTTCCAAATGTTTCATTTGCAGGTTTCGTACTACATTGCCGGTGCCACCACTTATGGGTTCTTTGCCAGAAGACAGATTGACACCATATATTCGGCCCTTTACATACACTGGTCTGGATTATTTCGGGCCACTAACTATAACCATTGGTCGACGCCATGAAAAGAGATGGGTTGCTCTATTTACCTGCCTAACCGTCAGAGCCATCCATCTAGAAGTTGCCTTTGACTTGTCCACAGATGCGTGCATTCTTGCCATACGCAATTTTATAAACCGGCGTGGCATGCCTACAAGACTCAGAAGCGACAATGGTAAAAATTTTGTTGGTGCTGACCAAGTCGCTAAGAGGTTTAACGAAGTGTTTGATGTGACCCGAATTGAAGATGAACTGTCATCGAAAGGTATTGACTGGCAATTCAATTGTCCGCATAATCCTGCAGAAGGTGGTATATGGGAACCTATGGTCCAGTGCGTCAAACGTGTGCTACAGTCAACTTTGAAAGAGTCTCCCCCTCGTGAACACACACTGCAGAGTTTCCTGATTGAGGCAGAAAATATTGTGAACTCTCGTCCCTTGACACACTTGCCGTTGAGCCACGAAGACGAGGAACCCCTAACGCCTAACCATTTTTTGCTTGGTTGCCCAAATACAGCCCAAACTCCTGCCGGAGCCCCAGAAGAAAGGCCTATTTTATTGAGAAAGCAGTGGTGCATCTCCCGCCAATTACGTGACCACTTTTGGAATCGCTGGATCCAAGAATATTTGCCCACATTGACAAGACGTTCCAAATGGTGCCAACGTACGAAGCCCATTGCCGTTGGTGATCTGGTTCTCATTTGTGATCCATCAGTGTCTCGAAGAGATTGGAGACGTGGTAGAGTAGAAGAGGTCTACAAGGGCAAAGATGGTGTTATTCATCGCGCTGATATCCGTACTAGCACTGGTGTCTTAATGCGCCCTGGTTCTAAACAGTGAATCGTGGCCGATCCACGGGGGTGGGGATGTCGCTTAATGGGTCATAAAGCTTCAACATGTTTATTTTTATTTGATATAATTTATTTACTTGATTTGTTCATTTTATTATCAGTCTGTGAATTCCCTAAATGTTTATTTGTCCCTTGATCATTTACAAGTATATTATGTATTTGTATTCCCTTGTTTGCCTATTTGTTTACGTGTAAATGATCAATTTCTTTTGTATGTTCATTCTACTGCAATGCTTATGTCTCGTTAAGTTGTCCCGTTATTTAAAAGGTTGTTTTTGTACATAAAGAATTTTAGCACAACTTAATTTATTTTAAAGACAAGATTTAGTTCGTAAGGAAAAGCACTGCGGTGAGTACTTAAAGTACTTTGTATTTTTTATATATTTTAATTAAGTTTTTTTTATAGAAATAAACGCTTCACACCATTTAATAACTTTGGTCTCGTTATTTTTTGGTGTTGTTAAATTCGCTCCTTATGAACAACAGTCACCGCCAGTGACGACAAATGTTTATCAAATTCCTTGGCAAATTATAAACACTCTCACCACGGCTGCCAATGAATTATGAATTCTTATAAGAGTAGTATTCCCCTTAGCAAACATTAAGATTATGATAAAGAAATCTCTTCTCTCATTCTGTCGACGTTCTCCCAAATATTATGTCAGAGTTAATCGCAGTTGTAGACCCTATGTTAATAATAACAATAAAATTGCATATTTTATGCGAAAAAAGAAATTGTGTTTTCGCTATTCGTTAATTATGTACAATCGCCTTAAAAGAAGAATATGCTTTTTTCATTCTAAAATAATAAAAAAGAAGTACAGGCATTTTTGGACACGTGTAAGTCTTTATGGTTTATAAATCCATTATAACTATACATATTCATGGACATTTTTCTTAATAAGGTTAAGGCGTCGAACTTCTCGAAAGTTGAAGTGGCGAAATTGGACGATGACTCATTCCCAATGCAATTGAACAAAGCTAAAGGGTGTAAACTGGGTTAATACTACGTATATTTTCGTAGTATTGAAACCAGACAAAACCACTTTATATTGTGGTTTAATTGTAGTATAGGTTGACACACATGTAGTATAGAATACTAATGTGGTATAGAAATCCTATGTCTGTCAGCGGTATTAGACAACTATTAATTTGTTGCCCATAAAAAATTTACAATCTTTTAAAATGCAATCAATTTTTAAACCACAATCTTCTTGATTCATTGCTTCTAATTTTTTCCACAAAGAAGTACTACATATACTATATTGATCAAAAATTATTAACACAAAATGTGTATTGTTCTGCCGTAAAACTATTATAAAGTTTCTTTCTTCTATTAACAAATACGGATCATTCTGCAGAGAAAAATTATATATTGTTAAAAACAGATGGATATCCACATGCAAAAATGTGTATCGAATCTAAAATATAAGATTTAAACTACGGCACTATCTTGTTACGGACCGGTTGACATGATGAGGATTCCAGCTAGCTCGGTTCTGGCCTCAGGCGGTTCCAACCCTTCCCATCAGCCGCGTATCCGCACACAAAACAAAATGTTAACTATACAACTTAAACGGAATAAAAAAAAACATACCGCACCAAAGACATCACAGGAGAGATGGAATCTCCTTATTCTTCCCACCCAACCATGTCATGGAAATCCTTCACACTCATCTTTTACCTCCATGACCCACTAATCCGCGTGACCCTTCCCTTACAGTTCCACCATCACCTGTATCTTCAAAATTCTAATACATACCACATCATAATTTCATTAAACATTATAATAATTTTATTATCTTCTTCACATATTTTTTCTTAGCCTACTTAACAATTTCTTCTACTTTTTTTTCTATTAACTCTTTTTATTTTCCTATTTTTTTTTAACACATATATACATATATATGTATATATACATACATATATATATATATATATATATATATACATATATATATATATATATATATATATATATATATATATATATGTATATATATATATATATATATATATATATATATATATATATATATATATATATATGTATATATATATATATATATATATATATATATATATAAAATTTGCTTAATCTAATATTTATTCCTTATCCTAATCCTGCGCTATTACATATAGTATTATTATAATGATGTAAAAATTTCATTTCTTTTTTTTCAAATAAATTCATCTCTTAATCCTCACACGCGTTTCCTATCAAATTACTGACCTAAAGGAGCTCCCTGAGGCTAGATGCAATTCTTTTATTTCAAATCAATTCAAACTTTTTCTATCGATATCTGTTGTGCACTTTTATTACTTTTGCCCAACAAGATAATCAATATAACAAACATGGATGTTTACTGGCAGTGCCCTCTTTTGCGCGTGGACTTCTACAACCGGACTAGATCTAATAGCGCAGAGTACTACCTCTACTTTTAGGCTTTTTATTAGAAATAACTATGTCTATCTTATACTAAAACCTAACACTGACACACAAAACTAATTACACAATATAAATACAATAATATTACAGAATATTCATATAGACCCTTTTTTCACAAATTTCTCTTTTGGTCCTTAAATTTTTCTTTTCTGATCTCTCATTTTGTTTCTGGTCACACCAGGACCTAATAATATTTTTTTTTTAATCCACTCAAACAAACAATACTTTTCCGTTTCCTTCTGACCTGGTATATATTATGTTAAGATATGGGTTACCTGGCTGCCTTTTTCTTTTGCTTTTTTTCTCTGTGTTTGCCTGTTCGTTTATTTTTCTTTTCCGGGCTTCCCAAATGTTGCTGTTTTCTTTTCCAATTCCGTAGCCTTGCGGGTACTCCCCGCTTCCCCTTTTACATACGTCCTGGTCGTGAAGATATTGCTCTGTTTTACACAAATAAAATACGTACTTCGCTAGATTAACAATCACTTCCACAAACATAATCTACACTTTTCTACCTTTTATTTTATTAATTTTATTTTCTTGTTTTTTTCACTGCACAAAACACGGAATTTCCTTTTTTTCACAGGTTTATTTTCTTTCTATTATTATTTTTCTGGCCTTCCAAGCGTATATTTGTAAATGCTCGGATACAAAAATTCTACCTCCTGTGTTACCTAAAATTATTTCCAGGTTTTTCCAATTTCCCACAACATTGTTTTTCCACGAAAACAAATTCTCCCGCGCTTACTCCATCTTTTTTTATTATATCACATTCTTGGGATTCCTGGATTTGTCTCTACACCTTAAACAATCTAACCATATTATACATCTTTCTATCTTTGCTATCGCATCCAACATGTCGTCTCCTTTCTGACCTAACCTCCCAATTTCCTCATAGTATTAACCCTTTTCTTCCCCTTATTGCGAATTGATTCTACCCAGTTTTCATAAATAATAGTAAGCTCCGTCTACATTTTCTGTTTAAGCTTAACTGCTTCATCCCTCAATGAAAATGAATCCCTGTTTTTAACCCCGCAGTATGCCAAGTTGAGTACTCACATTACTCCACTACTAAATTATTGCAACTGTAATGTGCGTAAAAACTTACATTCCTGGCATACCTGATCTCACTAAAAAACACAAATGCCAAGTATATGGAAGCTGAACCTGATAAACAAAAAAAAAACAAGATTTACTATAACAACAAGGAACTAATTATAAATCTATTAAAAATTGCTTAAATCCCAGAAAACACCTTCCTATGCCTTCATGGTGAGTACCACAGATGTCGATGCCTGTTTGACATCGATGTGGCCCGCAACAATCTATAGTATAATATTATTACAAAAGTACTTTCCACAGATGCAGACGGAGTGACTTGGGCAATACGCCGGCAATGGTAGCCCGTATTTTTATCTTTTACTGTGATTGAATGTACACGACTTATGCCTTTACATAAGAAGTAGGGAAGTACTTAAGAAAATAGTTGGCTACCCTGTACGAGTAAACAAGTATTTTTTGCGTCTGCTTTTAAGCTTTATTTCAAAAAGAAAAAATTGTATTTTTAATTGTTATTAAATATATAAAAACTTATTGCTTAGCAAAACATGTTACAAAAAATTATAAACAATTGAATAATGCCTGCTAAAACAAGGAGAAATATAAAAAATAAAATAATTTGTGTAAAATGTAGATTGGAGATAAAAGAAAACGAAGAAAGCGCAGAAAGTGATAATTACGAGAAAATATTTCATGTATCATGCACTTCTCTTACTAAACATCAGTTCATGCATGTTAATAATGAGAATGAGGCAATTCACACTGGATGAATTTTTAGTCCGCTTAATTTTTGTTCTTTTCAAAACACACTGGATTAATTCATCTGGCATAAAATTGTATACGTATACACAGCTTTGTGTGTGTTAGTATTTTTTTGTTTATTTGATGTTTGTCTTTCGTTCGCTGTACACATACAATCTTAGCGCAAATATGGCTGGAATAAGTGATGAAAAATTTGCAATAATCTTAGGAGGAATTTCTAGTGCCTGTAACTTTGAAGCTGCAGCATTACTTCTAGAAGATGAGAAGGCAAAGAAAAGAAGCGAATACATTTGAGAAAATGTATTCCGGTTGAAGAAAAATTGTCTGCAACTTTAAGATTTTTAGCTACAGGAGAAACCTTTAAGGAAATTGCCGAAAATAGTAAATTGTTTGCACCCTATTTAAGATCAGCTATGATTACGATAACGATGTTTTTCAATGCAAAAAGGACATTTAGAAATGTAATAAAAATTGTATTCACTAATTATAAACAATTGCATATACTTTAGGCATGGCCCTCTAACTAGCATATGTTAATGTTTTTTAAACAATAAAATATGTCCAAATATATTACAGTAATTTGATAAAAAGATTTTCATTTCTGCACACTCTATTTGGTGATGATAATATTGTATTGGTGATTATAACTTTTATTGTATTGAGAACATAAGACTTTTAATATAGGAGTTTGAAGAAAGAAAAAAGAACACATCAATTAAAAAAGGACACCTTCATTTTTTTAATCTAAACGTGAAAAGTGAATTTTTAAAGGTACATTCATATAAGTTTATTTCGTCACCAGTAAAAGTTATTTAAGTAATTTCAGTAAAATTTTGCTGAAATTTTCAGTAACCAAAAATTTTACTAGTTACTAAAATTACTGCAAATATTTTTATAAGTTTCTGAAATTACCGAAAAAACCCTTACTGACTCATTTATCAATTTTAATGGTTGTTGGCGCGACCAACCCCCTTTTGGTTTGAAGTTAATGTTTACACAAAGATGGACAACTAAAGACTAAAAACCGCTCTGTAAAAAACAAAACGCAGAACCTGCGTTTTCATAAGTGTGTATGCATTAGTTTTGTTCTACTTGTGCGGGGTAGAAGCTGGTTGAAAAATTATGCCAACCAAAAACTACCCTCTTCACCGAAAATGCCCACAAGCTGCCATGTTATGCCAGCATAATTCATCCAGTGTGAATTGCCTCAATATGAAGAATATTCTTGTGATATCTGTAAAGAAGAAGGTGGAAGTGTGAAGGGGGAATTGTATGAAATAAAGAAACAATTAAACAAACTAGATCAGCTATCGGAATTGCAGAAAACTATGGCACAATGGCAGGAAAATTGATGTTGTGCAAAAAGAAAATAAGATACTGAAGAATGAAGTGAAAGAATTAAAGGAGTTGTTGAAGATTTTATGATGAGCGTGTTAAAAAAAACTGCCTAATTAGTGGAGTAGTTTCACAAAGGAAAATGCAACTGCTGTTGATACAGTAATTGAAATGTCTAAAAATGTTGGAGTAAATCTATCGGAAAATGATGTTCAAGAAGAATTTATTGTTAAGAATAATAATTCCACAAATATGGTCGTTAAAAGTTATGGTCGTTAAATTTAAACCCAAAAAATCAAAAGATAAACTTATGGCCGCCAAAGCTAAGTTGAAGGAGAACGATGAAACAAAAAATATTTTTATAAATGATTGTTTGAGTGAAGAGACCTTAAATGTTTTCAATTATGCAAAAGCGTTAATGTTGGCTATATATCACTTTAAACCTACAATGGAAAAGTCTACGTTAAAATACCAAAATTAGTTAAGAATGAGGAGGAAGTGGACAGTCTGCAGTTAGCTGCAACAACAAATCCAATGAAACGTAGATCGATTCAACAGGCACCAACAAGAGAAGAAGATGATGGCAACCGTTCTGCCTTCTTATCTCCAACTCAATAAAATTAAAAAAATAATAAAAAAATTATATTTGCTACATAATTTTCATCGTTCTTATATATTTGTTCCTCTTATTTATGAATCAACACTATAATAATTTTGAAACTTTTAATAATTATAATAAAACATTAAATTTTTCTTTGCTAAATATAATTTCTGTTAACATTAGAAGCATTTTTTTTAGGAGTAGGACCAGCGCTCAGGGGATGCATTGCATTGCGCCAGAACTGAAAACGAGGGGATAGTATTGAGGATACAGTTTTTTTTTTTTTTTAGCAATTTCAACCTTTTACTTCGCCGGCTAATTTTTTGCTACAGGGCCGACGAAAGTGGGTGCTGTTACTCTGCTTTTTTTTAGTACATGATGGTGTCAGTCGCTGCCAATTATGTTCAGTGACCAGTGACTATGCCTTTATCATTGAAACAGGCTGGCAACAACTAACACAACCATGAACTAATGCTGATCAGAAGAATTCAACACAATATTTCATGACTCAGCGCGGGCTCGAACTCCCGACCCTCCGCTTCATAGTCTATAAGAAACTCGCTTATAAGAAAGACATCTTCAGACACCATGCACATTTGTATATACCTGCGTGCTAAATAATCCTCATATAAGAAACTCGCTTATAAGAAAAACTCTTCTAAATATAGGAAACAAATTATACTCATTCCATAGAAAATGGTACGTGTATAAGAAAGTAGTATATATTCTCACAATTGAATTTTTTTTTAACCTCGGTTAAAATAGATTTTTTTTGTATAATTTACAATTATCAAATGTGATTTTTTGTGAAGTGCAATCACCTATTTTGTTTTTGTTATGTTTCTATCTTTAGTTGTGTACTTACATATTTATATTTGTACGACAAATAAACGTATTATTAAAGCGGCTTTCACACTATAAGATTGAGTATTAAGATTTGTCAAAAATTCGAAATAATATGAAAAGTCTCATAGTGTGAAAGCGATCTTAAGTAAAATCTCATCGAATGAGAAGTAAAATATGACACACCGATGGCTCTCTTCATTTTTTGAAAATTTTCTAAAAGCTGAGACTTTTCATATTATCAGGGTTGTTTTGTTTGCAACAGCAAACGATGATAGTTAAACAAACAACTACTTTTCATAGACCGAAACCGATTGATTCATAATCATGCTTTTTCTTATTTCATGAATTTTATTAAGTGTGAAAGCGTTTTGTAATGATACGTCAGATTTTTCGGAATCTCAGGCATTCTCAGAAGAGAAATTCGAATGAAAATCATACGACTCAGTCTTATAGTGTGTAAGCGGCTTAAACAGTTTTACTTCAATTATATATTTCTATTGAAAATTTTTTAAATTCTGTTACTGATGTATATAAGAAAATATCTTTCTTATATGCGTGTCACAGATATAAGAAAGTATTTTTTTTATATGCGTGTTTTCTTTATAAGAAAGCTTGCAGATAAGAAAGAAAATCGGTGCATTTTTAGACTTTCTTATATGCGTATTCTACTGTATATCGAAACAGTAGCAATAACGATAGAAAATGTTAAAATTAATGGAAACCCTTTGAGAATTAATAGAGTGAAAAAAAGTGGATAAGAAGTGAAATTAATCCTTGGATGAATAAAAATTTGCAAAACTTAATAGAATATAAAAAGAAATTATTAAAATTGCGAAGACGAAAATGCGATGTTGAAAGAAGATTGAAGAGAATTTGCACTATCATTACAAAAGCTTCTAGAGAATGTTTAAATAACTATTATTATAACAACTTATGTCAAATGCAACAGAAGCCTAAGAAATGCTGGAAATTTTTAAATAAGAATCTTGGTCGGAATACCAAAAGTGAAATAAATGTGAAAGATGAAAATGGATAATTAATAAAAGATGATGAAAAAGTAACGTTTTTAATATATATTTTACTGAATCTTCAAGAACTTTATATTCAAGATATCCAAATTTATAATTTAACTCCATCATCTATCGTTGAAATTAGCACCAAATTTAGTTCTGTCAATAATGCTGTATATAAAGTCCAGTTTGTAAGAAAAAAACTTTAACCCAAAATCATTAAGTAAAGTAACTGCTATATGTAACGTAATCGTATCATGGAAAAAATATAAATCAAGAAAAGGAGACAACCTAACCCAATGCTGGAATTGTCTTATGTATGGTCATGGTGGCGAACATTGTAGCCGTCTTCCTGCGTGCATGATATATGCAAATTTACATCACACCAATGATTTCCCACTACGGAAACAAGATAAAATACCAGCGCTATTTTCTTGTTTCAATTGCAAAAAGTATAGTAAAACTCTCGCAAAAACAGAACACAAAACTTATCACGGCTTATCAATAACGATTTTCCCATAAATAATCACAACAACAATTCTGATCGTAATATCTTATCTTATGCGGACTGTATGAGACAAAAGAAGGACGATCTATTTAATATTGATGAGCTTTTTAGTATTTTTACAACAGCTTTGAGAGACCTTCAAAAATGTACAACAAAAGTGCAACAAATATAAGTTGTAATGTCAATGGTAAAATATGCATATGGTCTACGGTAATTACAATGGAATAACAATTTTTCATTGGAATGCAAATGGCATTACTACATATTCTCACTTACTTCAATTCGAAAATTTATTGGAAAGAGAAAATATTCATATTTTCTCTCTAAATGAAACTCATCTTAATGAAAACCACAAAACGTATTTCAAAAATTACTTTATATACCGTAACGATAGACAAGACTCAAGGAGGGGTGGTGGAGTTGCTTTAGTTGTCAAACATAAATTACTGGCTATTACAAATACCTTAGCAATAGAAAATCTTTCAATTGAAACTGAAATCAAAAACAGAAGATTTTTTGTTTGTACTGCTTATTCGCCAAAATATAAAACTATCTTTGCCAATGATATCACAAAACTAATAACTTTAAATGTAGATTTTGTTATATTGGGAGATTTTAATGCAAAACACTCCTCATGGAATTACGTTAATAACAATACTGCTGAAAATGTTCTATTTAATCTTGAACAAACTAGTTACTTTTTCATATATTATCCCGCTAGCTCTACTTTTTATCCCTACCAAAGTAATAGAAACTTCTCTGTTATTGACTTGGTATTGAGTAACAGTTCACTAAATATAAATCTGGAAGTACTCGATTATGATATTCCATGAGATCACAGACCTGTTTTATGCCAAATTGGAGATGCTACAATAAGTGAAATAGAAACCAGCTACTATGATTATAAATATACTGATTGGACAGCTTTCCGAAGCATAATTAACAATAAAATAACCATAAATACAAATATTTATAGTTCAAAGTCCATAATCGATCTAGAGATTGAAAAATTTGTAAAAATTATTTTAGAAGCAAGAAACGACTGCACACCAAGATTAAGCTATACTGGAAAAATTCACTTACCTTCCGACATCATTAATCTTATAAAAAATAGAAAAACCTTCAAAAGAAAAAGTCAACGAACTTCAGTTCCATCTGATTTTATGAACAATGCATAAAGCTGCTGACAAAAATGATAAACAAAGAAATTAACATATACCGTAATGAAGAGTGGAATAAAATGCTATCAAAATTAAGACCAGGAGAAAAGTCATTTTGAAGACTTAGCCGTTGTTTAAGGGACAAACAAAATAAAAAACTACCACACTTTAATCAAGGAAATGTAAAAATTGTAACGCATCAAGAAAAAGCACAAATACTATCTGATACATTTTCTTCTACAAATAACCTTATGTCTTCTTATAAGCATTCAATTGACAAAATTGATAACTCCAAAGTTAATCAACTTAAATCAACGTATGCATATTCCGAAAATGTAACATTGATATATTTAAATGAAATCAATTCAATAATTGCATCACTTAAAACACTACTACTGGCTTAGATGACGTTCAAAATGTTTTAATTAAAAATCTTCCTACAAAGGCTATAGAACTGCTGATGATTATTTTAAATAACTGCTTGAAAATTAATTACTTCTCAAAACATTTAAAAAAAAGCCAAATTAGTAGCCATTTCTAAACCAAACAATCCTAAAAACCACCGTAGTAGTTATCGGCCGATAAGCTTATTGAGTAATCTTGGTAAAATATATGAAAAGATTATTCAAAACAGAATTCGAAATGTAATTGAAGACACAACAGTAATTGCAAATGAACAATTTGGCTTTAAAAAACAACATAGTGCAGTACATCAAATACACCGTATTGTAAATATTTTTAAATCTAATAAACGAAGTAAAAAGTCTACAGGAATGATAATTTTGGATGTAGAGAAAGCTTTTGACACCGTTTGGCACAATGGCCTTATATATAAATTAATTCAAGCTAACATACCCAAATATTTGTGAATGTTAGTGGCTGATTTTCTCGATGACAGAACTTTTTCAGTAGGTGTTAATAATACATTATCTCCTCTCAAGTTATTTACAACAGGCTTACCACAAGGATCAGTATTATCTCCTCTATTATACTCAATTTACACTTCCGATTTTTCTCCCCCGTCATACTTAAAAGTTGCGTAACATGCAGATGACACTGCTCTTCTAACGTCAAGTAAACTTACGAAGGCATTACTTAAGTAAATGGAAATAAGGTTTGAAGCTTGGAGAAAATATTTTTACAAATGGAAGATAAAAATTAACGCCAATAAAACTCAAACTATTATATTACCTTATAACAATTCTCCAAAACGACTTCCAAATCGTCAGTTAAAATTTCAGAATGAAAACATAACAATTCAAAACAATGTAAAGTATTTAGGCATGTGCTTAGATAAAAAAATTAACTTCGCAAGCCACATTGAGGAAATTCGCAAGAAAGCTCTCAAAACCATGAAAGCTTTGTGGCCAATACTCAACAAATGTTCAACGCTCAATACAAAAAATAAAAATCTTATTTTTAAAAACGTAATAAGACCAACCTTAACATATGCAAGTCCCATTTGGTGCAAAGCTGCAAAAACACATATAAGAAAACTTAAAATAATTCAGAACAAATGCCTTAAAATCATAAACAATAAACACTAGAGATATTCTACTCAACTTCTTCATGACGAAACTGGCTACGAACGAATTATCGGCTTCATAAAAAAAAATCAATGATAAATACCACCAATCCATAGAAAATTCTCCTTATCAACTGATAAGAGAATGTCGAGCGTCAGGAGAAAATTATCTCTAAAACTAAAAATTAACAAATTGAACATTGTTTGTTTGTTTGAATGAAATACTTTAGAAAGTAAATTTGCAAAGTATTTGGTGCACAGATGCCGACGGGGTGGCTCAGACCATATGCCGGCGATATTATTAACCCGCATTTTCTTCCGTTACTGTGACTGACTGTACACGACCTATGCCTTCACATAGGAAGTAGCAACGTAGTTAACCACGGAATATTCCTCAGAAGAACTGTAAAACTATACAGTTATCTGAGGTGTTGAAATTAACTAGTGCGAGAGTTACATCCTTATTATAATAAACTTAAGAGTTACACCCTTATTATTTTAATAATAAGCAGACAGAAATAGATAAAGTGTATCTGTAGAAATAAGTAATTACAACCGCTTAGACATAAGTAAATATAATTGTCTAGAAACATTTATTATCACTACAGTAGTCCTAAACAAACAAATAATATTACAATGTATACTAAACAAATACGTTAAGTATTGCTAGATAAATTATAAGTATTATTAACATTTAAACAAACACAAAATAAACCTAAACAAACACAAGAGATAAACCTAAATATTAACCTAGAGATAATATTTACTATAAATAGACGCTAAACTACATTTTTTAAGTTAGTCTTAAGATTCATTTTAATATATGAGTAATATCAGTTAAATTGTGTTTCATTCATATAATTGGCGCGGTCGGTTCTAACCTACTAAGAAGAAAATAAAATTTGAACAGTTGTACTAGCAACCAACACATTTGTTTGAATATACTTGTCAAAACAACAAACATTTTACACTAACTGTGGCTTTTAGCAATATATTTTTATAAAAAATGAACCAAAAGAAGGAAAACATCATCGATGAATTGCAAAGAAAAGTATTGCAGTTGGAGGGAGCATTAAGGCAGCAGGAGGAGCAGTTGATTCAGAAAAATAGTCAGTTATTATATTCTCAACAGCAATTGCAACAGTATCAACAACAGCAACTTCAATCACAGAATTCCTTCCTTATGCAACCGAAGGATATAATTCAACAGTTTCGTCAGATAAAGCCACTGGACGATAATTGTAACATCAATAGGTTCATTAAATCTGTAGAAATGATAATGAGTCTTTGCGGAAATAATATGGATTTAATAAAATTCGGAGTTCAGATAGTCATAAACGAAAAAATAAATGCAGAATTCGGAACCTATATAACAGAACTGGGGGATATTACTAGGGAGCAGTTAAAAACCAAATTGAAGATCCAATCAAGACCAAGGACATCATATGCGGAAATATTTAATAAGTGTCGTTATGTAAAAGTAAGTAATTTAAGACAACTTTTTGATTATTTTGAAAATGCTAAGCATCAGATAAGTGACATTTATGGATTTGAGGATAATAAATCAATGTTATATCAGTCTGAAAATGTAGACAGGGGTCTAGTTAATATTTTAATTGAAAAAATTGATGGACCACTCAGGATTCATTTAGATGACGGGCTAACCTTAAATGATATTATAAATAAGTATACAAGACTTAGATTGCTTGATGATAATAGGGCTATTGATAGCAGACATAAGGCCAATATAAATTTTAAAATTAATTCAGATCTAAATAATAATAACGATAGGAATAAAATCTGTAAATTCCAAAACCCAAACCATGACAGCAAGAAAGGAAAATATTATGGGAATAATCAAACTCAAAATTTCCATAGCAATAACCATAACTTTAGACAACAACACAAATACAATGAACAGAATAAGGGAAATAATGAATCACGAAAATTTTATAACAACAATTATAAACCTAATTCATCACAAACACGTTTGTCTCATATGAGTATTGATAGCAATACAAATTCGCAAAGGTCTAATAACTCTAAATATATGGAGGTTGACACATTGCAAGAAGCAGAGAAAGTAAAACCCGATGAGGAGTCAAATTTTTTAGAATGGCCTCAAAACACAAGTTACCCATAGTTGTTTTATCCATAGGAAAACAAAATTTCAGGTACTTAATAGATACTGGGGCTAGCACAAGTATAGTAAAACCAAATATCTTTTCTCTTTATAAAAAACAAGATATTAAAAAACCTATCTATATTAAAACCCTCAATGATTATAACGAAGTAAAACATTGCGTTGTTACACCAATGCCTCCACAATTTCTTGCCAGGGGTACACTTTTGTGGAACATAGTTGATTTCAGAAACGAAGATTATGATGCGATAGTAGGACAAAATTTTTTAGTTCCTTTTAAGGCCAAAATAAATTTCTTGGAAATATTCGGAAATAAAATATTTTTCGAAGAAAATAGTTACCCACGAGCATTTGACAGGATTACAAGTCTTCAGCATGTAAAAATTAACGACATACAGAATAAAATTAAAATAAATGACTTAAATCAAAAAGAGCAGGACTCTGTTAAGAGTTTATTGAAAGAGTTTCGGGATTTGTTCTTTGTGGAAGGGGATAATTTAACTGCAACGACTGAAATATGTCACGAAATAATCACGACAACGGATAAACGCTTGTATTCAAAGATTTATAGATATCCGCAACTTCATGAAGAAGAAATACAGAAGCAAATCAAAGAAATGTTAGATCAAAATATTATAAAAGAGAGCAATTCTCCTTATAATAGTCCCTTATGGATCGTACCTAAAAAACAAGACAATTCCGGTATAAAAAAATGGAGAATTGTAATTAATTATAGAAGGCTTAATGAAAATACAATAGATGATAAGTTTCCAATACCAAATCTAAACGGTATTTTAGATAAGTTGGGAAGAGCCCAATATTATACCACATTGGATCTTGCGAAGGGATTTCACCAGATTTTAGTCAAAAAGGAAGATCAAAAGAAAACAGCGTTTTCAACGCCTTTCGGGAATTATGAATTCATTCGAATGCCATTTGGCTTAAAGAATGCGCCCTCAACAATTCAGAGGCTAATGAATTCGGTTCTTCGTGAACAAATTAATAAAACTTGTGTCGTCTATATGGATGACATACTAGTATATAGCACATCTCTGGAAGAGCACATGATTTCGTTAAGATCAATTTTCACTACTCTGAGGAAAGCAAAACTAAAAATTCAAATAGATAAATGCGACTTTCTAAAGAAAGAAACCCAATTTTTAGGCCACATACCCGACCCTGAGAAAATTAGAATAATACAAAACTTAAAACTTCCAAAAACAACCAAACAAATAAAATAATTTTTGGGAATGATAGGATTCTATAGAAAATGTATTAGGGATTATGCAAAGATCACTAAAGCATTAAGGAAAAACGAAAAAATTAATACTTATGATCCTAATTATATCCTTGCCTTTGAAAAACTAAAGGAAATTGTTACCAATGTACAAATACTTATATATCCAATATTTACAAAGAAATTCAAGTTAACCACTGATGCAAGCAATTTTGCGATTGGTGCTGTTCTTTCACAGGAAGGTCACCCAATTGCATATGCCTCTCGAAGCCTAAATAAAACTGAAACAAACTATTGAACAACTGAAAGAGAATTGTTGGCGATAGTTTGGGCTGTAAAATACTTCCGACCATATATATATGGAAGAGAATTTAATCTTGAGTGCGATCACGAACTTTTGAAATGGTTACAAATAAAATATAATGGTAAAGATATTAGCCCACGCCTTCAAAGGTGGCTGGTTCAATTGGGGGAATACAATATTCGACTAAATTATATAAAAAGTAAGCAAAATAAGGTTGCCGATTTTTTAAGCCGTATTGATTCTGGCACAGATGAAATAAATTATTTAGGGAACGGTTCTAATGAAACAAATAAAAAAGAGGAGTCATTATTAGTTCAAACTATCCATTCGCAGGAAGAGGAAAGCAATGACCAGGTACCTATTTTGGATACTGTGGTAAACCGCTTCAAAACACAAATTATCTTAGTAAAGAAAAAGAATATTACAGTACAGGAAATTTTTAGGCAGAAGCGAATATTTATCGATAAAAACGATTTTTTAGAGGGAAATGTTGTGAACATTCTTAAAAGAGAGATTTCAAATAGAAAGGTTGCAATATTTTCCGAGTTAAACGATCATGATTCTACCAATACGGGCAGTCTTGCAAATTAATCCGATTAATGAAGAGGCAGGTTATACCCAAATTAAATTGAGAACAGTAGAAGTGGTAAATCAAACATCAACAATTTTACACATAATAGATACTAAAGAATTAAGCAACATTGTAGATCAAATAGAGAATAATATAAAAAGTTTAAATTTAAAAAATAGAGAAATTATCGAAATAGAGATAAAAATAGTAAGATCTAAATTGAAATCAATCACTTCAGTAAAATCTAGACATGAAAGAGGATTGTTTAACTTCGTAGGTAATGTTCAGAAATGGTTAATTGGAGTTATGGATGATGAAGATCGACAAGAAATTTTGGAACACCTTGACATAAGCGATAAAAATAATCATAATATTATAGATACAGTTAATAAGCAAATTTCTATAAATTTGCATTTTAATGAATCAATTGAAATATTAAAATCAGCCATAGAAGAGGATAGGCAAAATATTAAAAATACGATGAATGAATTTGTAAATAGGCACAATGAAATCGTTCAAAGGCTTTTATATGCTGACCAAATGCTTAAACTTACATACTTAAAAGGAAAAATTGAACAAATTCAAGATAACATAGCATCCGCTAGAAATCATGTATTCCACCCAGGTATTCTAACATCTGAGGAAATTGATAAATTTGAAATTGACTTCTATAAGTTAAAATTTATAAAAATTGACATTCTCAATTACAAAGATGGAATTCTAATTATTGCAATTAAAATTCCATATGACTATATTCGGACAGAGTTAAGAATGCTTACAGCTTTACCTAACAAAAACAATATGGAAATCAACGAGCCGAACGGATATATTGTTGAAATTGATAACCAAGTTTTGGACTATCAAGAAAATGTATATCTAAAACATTTAAAAAATAGCAAACATTGCACTATAGCAAATAATTGCAATTTTAAATACAATAACAAAACTGAGATCGAGGTATTTGAAGATGACATGATTTTAATTAAAAATGCCGTAGATTTAGAAGTTGTACAGGATTGTGACGATAGGAAAATAAAACTTAATAAAAATTATATCATTTTTTTTTTATAATTGCAAAATAAAAATCAGAGAGCAAACCTTTATAAATCAGCAAGTAGCTATTCAGGATAAATATTTTTATCCTAGTCAAAATCTCACGGAATCTGATATAACACCAGAAAAATTTAAACCGATTGAATTGGGGAATTTCAAAAATACAGAAGAAATAACGGAACTTAAATTCCATAGAAATATATCATACGGAATAAGTACAACATTTATAATTATCATAATAATTATTGTAATTATAGTTGTAAGAATTAAAAAGGATACAAATGTTATAAATAAATTAGAAGTAAGAAATGATGCTAGCAAAGGAGACATAGAAATGGGAAATTTAAAAAGAAAATATAATGTAAAATAAAGTATCATACGAGTATATATGTATGTAAATTCCGGAGAATCTGCCATCTAAGGGTGGAGGACTCGAGTCTTATAACTCTAACTATAAAGAAAACTATGTATCACTAATATAACAAATGAAATTCGGGAGAATTTCAGTCTAAGGGTGGAGGAGTTACATCCTTATTATAATAAACTTAAGAGTTACACCCTTATTATTTTAATAATAAGCAGACAGAAATAGATAAAGTGTATCTGTAGAAATAAGTAATTACAACCGCTTAGACAAGTAAATATAATTGTCAAGAAACATTTATTATCACTACAGTAGTCCTAAATAAACAAATAATATTACAATGTATACTAAACAAATACGTTAAGTATTGCTAGACAAATTATAAGTATTATTAACATTTAAACAAACACAAAATAAACCTAAACAAACACAAGAGATAAACCTAAATATTAACCTAGAGATAAGATTTACTATAAATAGACGCTAAACTAAATTTTTTAAGTTAGTCTTAAGATTCATTTTAATATATGAGTAACATCACTTAAATTGTGTTTCATTCATATAATTCGAGTGGCTGCACTTAAAAAATAATTGCCAACGAGGCTTGATGTTGACTGACTCACAGCTGCTTTGCGACGAAATTGAAAATTATATTTATACATTGTGTTATATTTATATAATACGTTTGCATACTTATATATTTTCTAACTGTATTTGAATTTTTCTGATAAAGGTTTTCCTATTTTTCCTTTAAACATTATTATATATTAATTAAATAAATTTTAAATTTTTATGTTCATTATTTTATTCGTTGTAATATATACTTATATAGATAAATCTCGCAAAATTGTAAATATGTTAAAAAGTAAAAGTAAATAAAGATGAAATTGGAAATGAAAAAAAAAAATCAAGAGCTTTAAAAGAACATATTGAAAGCTTACCTGTTGACTCTTGCTACAATTTACGTACTCTAAATGTATGCCAAACAGTATTTAAATTCACAGGCTCAAATTGTGCAGAAATAAATGAAAATATTTCAAATCTTGAAGTTAATAAGAGCTGCGGGCACGATGAAATTTCCCCTAAGTTAATAATCTCATCAATTATCTTTCAAGGATTTTCAACAACGTTTGATAATCTCTATACCCTGATGTGCTAAAAATAGCAAAAATTATACCTATACCTACAGAAAATAATACTACACTAGTAGAAAAATACAGGCCAATAGCTTTGTCACCAACAATTGATAAAATTTTTGAAAAAAGTCTGCACAAACAACTGTCGTCGTATATGGATGAAAACCATCTACTATTTAAACATCAATATGGTTTCAAAAAAAGAAGTGGCACAGAGAAGCGTGGCTGGTATTTTTTGATTTGACGAAAGCATTTGACCTTGTTGATCATCAAATATTGATTGAAAAGCTCAGTTTTTATCGCCTCGATCAAAATTCACTTTTGTTATTTAGAAAACAGGCAACAATATGTCGAAATAAGTAATCATAAAAGCTGTTTGGACACTGTCCAATTTGAAGTTCCTCAAGGAAGTGGCTTGGGACCTTTACTTTTTTCAATCTATCTAAATGACATGCAAAATTTACCATTGTTTGGGAAGCTAATGATGTTTGCCGATGACATATGTGTTTTATAAAATTACAGGTATGACGCAGCCATAATTGTGGAGTATATGAGAATTAACAAATTGATCATTAATGCTCAGAAAACCAAATTAATGAGATTTAGATCTTACTTCGTAATGAACAAGATATGTGGATGGAAATCAGATTTTTTAAATCCAATCAACAAAATTTCTTGGGATGCACTTACAAAATAATCTTTCCTGGGATAAACATATTCAAACCCTTAAAATAAATTTGATACAAGAATAAAACTCATAATTTATATGTCATTGATTCAAAGCCATTTAAACTATTTACCTAATATATACATATGCATATAATAAAAGTATAGTCATTGCAGAGATGTAAAAATAAAGCATTAAAATCAGTTTTTAATCTGCCCTTACTTTTTCCAACATTAGCCTTGTACAGAGATATATCTACAACTATTCTACCAGTTTATGGATTATATAAATTGCGTCTACTTACATACGTTTTCAAAACTAAAAAAAATAATATTGGTTATCACACCATATCTTTCAAATATTATAATCTTCCAGAAAATTTCGACATTTAAAAGAACTATTAAAGAATTTTTGCTTCAAAACTTAGAAATGCTCCTAGTATAACATTTCATGTACATACATATAACAATTTATATTAAATTTGTTTTCTCTTCCTTTTATATTAAAAATGTATATATATTTTTAAGCTCTAAAAATCTTCTAAATTTTTGTTTGTAACATTTTTTGATAAAAAGTGAATTTATACAGTTGTCTGCAGCGTGGAAATTAATTAAATTACATAATAACCCCTCAAGTTATCTCACTAACACAACTGTTGGCTGAAGTAGTAGAACACAAGCGGAGGGTTCTGAGTTCAACCCCGCGCTGAGTGATGAAATATTGTGTTAAATTCTTCTTATCAGCATTAGTGCATAGTTGTGTTAGTTGTTGCCACCCTGTTTCAATGATGAAGGCATAGCGCTGGTCACTGAACATAAATGATAGCGACTGACACTATCATGTACTAAAAGCAGAGTAACAGCACCCTCCTTCGTCGGTCCTGTAGCAAAAAAATTAGCCGTTTAAGCTGAATTTTACGTTTAATATCTTTGTTTATATTATTAACTTATTAGTTTTCCGTCTATGTATTTTATTGGAATTCTCTGTTGGGATCCAAATATTATTCCTTTGTTATCAACATTGTTTGGCTGGAATATTTTCTTGGATTCCAACGAGTAAACCGCTAACGGGTAGGTTAAACATTGTCTTCGCCATCTTCAATTTTTACTAGTTATAGCACTTGCTTTGTGAACTTTTTCGGAACCACATATCGCTATTCAAGGTAACAAAGAATTGAAAAAAATAAAGGAACTCATCACAAATTTTAATTAAAATACTTTTTATTTTATTTCATAAATTTTATACCACACACGCAAACATTAGCCGGCGAAGTAAAAAGGTTGCAATAGCTACAAAAATTCTCTCCTCTCATCTTTCCTCATCTGTGCCCTCAATATTATCATTGTAAACAAAGATCGTTAAATGTATAATGGCTTCCGAAAATGTTTGATCGGCCATGAAGCTGATTTTTCGACTGTATATATAGTAAAATATATTTTGTATTATTTCTTATAGCTTTGTAGCTTTTTGGCAATCTACTGTGTAACTTTTTGTTTTACTGGTGGAAACCGTGTGCAACACTTGTACGTAAATTTCATTGTAGCGACAATAATTTTAGAAAAGTAATCTTCAAAAATTTTTCGATTTCATTCATCATTACTTTGTGAACTTTTTCGGAACCACATATCGCTATTCAAGGTAACAAAGAATTGAAAAATATAAAGGAACTCATCACAAATTTTAATTAAAATACTGTGTTTTTATTTTATTTCATAAATTTTATACCACCCACGCAAACATTTGGTCCTCTGAGCCGGATTTCTTGGAAATTTTTGTAAGAAATTAACTCATCGTATTTTCTTTTTCTCACTTGCATCAAGGAATTTCATCGTTGAGAATTCATCAAAACCACCAAAATATTCTTCGTTTATTTGGAAAATATCGAACATTTAAATTAAAGGTGCGTAAAATAAGTTCTTATTTTAATTGTGTTAAAGTGAAAAAAGAAAAAGTGTGTAAGGTAATAAAAGAAATAAAATACACACATACATATTATACACTTGTATATACATATATAATTATATACATAAATTGTTTTTGTGATTGATCGCGTTTCATCCCTCATTAGTAGAAATAATTAACCATTATTTTTGACGTTTGTTTTAATTAATTTTCGGTCGATACGAAAAAATCTTCTGTGGTTTTATTTACGTGGACGGACGGAATTGCAAATAAAAATAATTTTTTTTATAAAATATTTGCACTTTCTACCTTAAATTACTGAGTGTTAAATTATTTCAATTAAATTAAATAATATTTATTATAATTTATATATTATTATAACGGAGTGCAACAACAAGTGTGAGTTTCTTTTTGCTTTATTTGTAATTACAAAGTTGTTTATTTGTTCATCTTGTGTCTTTTTACGTTATTTGGTATACAGCCTACCGTTGGTCACTTTGACTATTATATCTTGTGTGCATTAATTTTCTCCCATAAATTTGCGACTAATTTATATATTCAAAAATAAATCATGGCGAATAAATATTTAAATAAATTTACGCGCGTATCGGATTCCCTTATTAAATTCGCAGCAAATTTTAATGATTGTCATGAGGATTTCCATACGGTTTTTACTCTACAAATTCAACGCGACGAATTAAAGAATTTATGGGAAAAAGTTAAGGATGCATATGAAGGGTGGGTCGACTATGTTGACGATAATACAAAAGTGAACTCTGAAGATGTAAATGTGACTGCTTCTAAATATCAGAGTACTTATATGGCTTACCTTAATCGTTTAGCCTTGATTAATGAAAAGTCTCAATATTTAGAGGTTAACACGCCAAAATTAAATGAATCTTCTGTTAAAAACTCACACTTGTGATGTAAAAACATTTGAAGGAGATTTCAGGGCCTACATTTAGAGATTTATTTACAGCCATATATATAAATAGTTCGCGTCTTAGTAATATAGAACGTCTTTGCTATTTAATACGTAAAACCGCCGGTGAAGCGAATGAAATCGTGTCTAAGTGCCCGTTAAGTAACGAGGGGTTTGATGTTGCTTGGCGAAACCTTAAGGAGACATATGAAAATCCTCGTATGTTGGTTAATAACCAATTGAAATTATTATTTAACCTTCCCTCCGTTGATAAGGAATCTAGTGCCGGTTTAAAAAATTTGCAGCGCGGTATTAATACTTGTCTCACATCGCTTTCTATTTACAAAGTTTCAACAGACAATTGGGATCCTATTTTAATTTTCCTTTCGATTCAACGTTTACCCACTTCTGCCGTTAGTTTATGGGAACAAAGTGTTCGTAATAAATCGGTTTTGTCCTCGTGGAAAAGTTTGGATGAATTCATGACGGAAAGGATTCAGACTTTGGAGTGTGTTCATGATCTTAAAGCTCCGCAGCAATCTGAAAGGAATTCGGGTCACAGGGTCAGGGCTCATGTAGTAAATTCTACTTCTGCTTCAACATCTTGTGTTTTATGTCGGAATTCAGGACACCTCTTGAGGGGATGTAAGCGATTCAAGAATTCTTCAATTTCGGAAAGATTTTCAACGGTGAAAAAATTTCATTGTTGTGTGAATTGCTTATCACGTGAACATGAAGTAAAGAGTTGCAAAACTGCTTTTAATTGCAGTATTTGCAATAAAAGGCATCATACTTTACTACATCGAGATAATGCTACCTCGGTAGTTGCGCCTAGGGATAATTTTGCTACCACGTCTGGCAATTTGGCCCAGAATGCTCAAGTAGATTACTCCCTGCCTTCTACATCGAGTGGCATATCTTCGAGCAGTAATCCTACTCGACAGGTATTTCATGTCTCTCAGAACCGAAAAGTGCTTCTGGGAACAGCTATGGTGAATATTGTTCACAATGGTATGACTTACCCACCTCGAGCCTTGATTGACCCCGCTTCAGAGTTATCTTTCATCTCTGAGCATTTACAGAATCGCTTGAAACTATTTGCACATTCTACGAATGTCAGAGTTTCAGGAATTAATCAAACTCTTTCTGCCACTACTAGAAAAGTTTGTAGTTTGAAAGTTGGTTCTCCCTTAGATTCATCTATCCTATTGGAAACCATGGCCCTGGTACTACCTAATATATCAGGCCATCTGCCTTCGTTCATTGTAGGCCCTAGTTATCGTAATAGTTTTTCGAATTTACAGCTAGCAGACCCTCGTTTTTACCAAACTCGGCCTGTTGATGTACTTTTAGGCGCTGATTTGTATCCACAGATTCTTTTAGGCGAAATTAATCGTGATATTTTCAGATCTTTGGTGGCGCAACGGACCGTATTCGGATGGATTGTTACAGGATCTGTTCAAGAATCACGCGTTCAGACTTATTCGACCACAATAGAAGCGTCTCTGGAAGACAATTTAAATAGAAATCTTCTTCGCTTCTGGGAACTTGAAGAAACTCCTAAAAGGAAAATTGGTTCACCTATGGATAAATTTTGTGAGGATAATTATAGGAAAACGACGCGGCGCGACTCCGACGGTCGTTATGTAGTGACGCTACCTTTTAAGCCGGAATTTCCTCATTCTATCAGTTTAGGCTTTTCGAAACAGAATGTCATGGCACAATTCTTGAGAAATGAGTCCTCTTTGTTGCGTGAACCTAATGTCAAGGAATTATATGATGATGTGGTTGAAGAATATTTAACTTTAGGTCATATGAAGCCTGTATCGGATAATTTTGCTAAACCTTCTCTTTCGTGTTACCTTCCTCATCACCCAGTGATTAAGCCTGACAGAAAGACCACAAAATTGCGTGTGGTGTTCAATGCATCGAACAGAACCTCTAATGGAAATAGTCTAAATGATTGCCTCTATGTGGGGCCCACTTTACAATCAGATCTAGTTCTGTTGATTTTGCGTTGGAGGATATTTCGATATGTATTTAACTGCGATATCACTCAGATGTACAGACAAATTCGTCTCGATCCCGCTCATACGCCATTTCAGCGTATTCTTTTTCGATCTTCTCCCGTGGCAGAGGTAATGAGTTACAGACAGTGACGTTTGGTGTCAACTGCGCTCCTTACTTAGTCATAAGGACATTGTTACAGTTGGTAGAGGATTCGGAGGCTGAGTACCTCCTTGCTGCTGATATTTTACGCAAGGATATGTACGTTGACGACGTATTGACGGGGGCTCATGATATTTCATCTGCTTTGAGAGCCCGGGATGAATTAAGAACTGTTTTGTCTTCAGCTAAATTTGAATTCAGGAAATGGACATCAAATGAGATCAAAATTGTTGATGATTTACCGCCAGATTACTTGGTGGATTCAAAGCTTTTGACCTTTGTGGAGTCTAGTAGTTCGAAGACACTGGGTATTCAGTGGAATGCTCAGCTGGATTCATTTTATTTCAAAGTGGAGCCCATTATTGAAAGGTCTAGTTATACAAAAGGTGAGGTTTTGTCTACGATTGCAAAGTTATTTGATCCTGTAGGTTGGCTAGCTCCGGTAATTGTTGTCGCAAAGATGATTATGCAGAGGATTTGGCTCGACAACATTGATTGGGATGATTTCTTGCTCTCGTCAACGGAAAGGGAATGGAGAAAATTCGTTGATTTTTATAAGGATGTAAACAGTATTCGGATACCGCGATGGGTACATTATTCTCCAGATTCTATAGCAGAAATTCATGTTTTTTCCGACGCCTCGGAAAAAGCATACGCGGGGGCAATTTATATTCGCATTGAAGCATTTGGCCAAATTTATGCACACTTACTCTCTTGTAAGACGAAAGTCGCTCCTATTAAATCTATTTCTTTGCCTCGGCTGAAACTTTGTGGAGCAGTTTTGGCTTCTGAGCTTTTAAAAACAGTGAGTAGCGAAATTGGTATTTCAATCAAACAGGTGTATTGTTGGACCGATTCTACTATTGTGCTTTGTTGGTTGAGGAAAACGCCAACTAGTTGGACAACGTTTGTTGCTAATAGAGTGTGCAGAATTCAGGAGAATGTCGGAAAACACAACTGGTATCATGTTAGGTCGGACGATAATCCAGCAGATTTAGCTAGTAGAGGAGTTTCACCTTCGGATCTGGCAGGAAGTGATCTCTGGTGGCATGGACCGACGTGGCTGCGTAATGCTAAGTCTAATTGGACCATAAAGGATCTTTCGCCTATGGACACAGATGTCGAGGCCAAAGCTATTAAGACGCATGCAGTATTCCTTTCAGATTTTGAAGATGTGTTGAATAGATTTTCTAAGCTTGATCGTGCTCTCAGAGTGATATCATATTTGTTTCGTTTTTACTATCGGACACATTCTGCACATAGGGGCAAGTATACTTTTGAGTCGACAACGATTTCAAGTGATGAAATATCGAAGGTGAAGTTGAGATTGGCGATTTTGGCTCAAAAAGTTCATTATCCTGAGGAATATCAGTGTCTTTTGTTGAAAAAATCGATTTCCGCAAAAAGTTCGTTACAGTCCCTTAATCCCTTTTTGGACAGCAATGGAGTAATGAGGTTGAATGGTCGTTTGGTGAAATCTCCCTCTTTATCCTACAAGTAGGTTTACGATTTTGTTGTCAGACTTTGTACATATGATTTCGATTCATGGCGGGAATCAGCTGATGCTGCGGATTATACGCATTGAATATTGGGTCCCACGGCTCAAGGTGTTGGTTCGCACTGTAGTGAACCGCTGCAAACGTTGCATTTTGGATAGGAAACGCACATGCAATCAGATCATGGCGGCACTTCCTCCAGAGCGAACTACTTTAAATCGTCCTTTTACCACTACTGGCGTGGATTTCGCAGGTCCCTTTGACCTGAGAAGTTTTACGGGTCGATCTTGTCGAATAACAAAAGCCTATGTCTGTATCTTTGTTTGCTTCTCAATCAAAGCAGTCCATTTAGAAGCTACGACGGATTTGTCGTCGGATGCCTTCTTGGCTGCTTTTCATCGTTTTATTGCTAGGCGAGGTTGTCCACTAACAGTATTTTCTGACAATGGCACAAATTTCGTAGGGACTTCTCGGGAGATTGAAAAGGATTTTCGCACTGTTTTGAAGGAAAGTCAGGCTCGTATGTGTTCAACATTTGGAGTTCAGGGTCTTTCATGGCGGTTTATCCCAGCTGGCGCGCCCCATATGGGGGGACTCTGGGAGGCGGCTGTCAAAAGTTTTAAACATCATTTTCGCAAGGAGGCTCAATCTGTTAAGTATATATTTGAGGAGCTTTCGACTGTGCTCGCGAGAATAGAGGCGTGCCTAAATTCGCGCCCACTATGTCCTATGTCGGATGGTCCTTATGAGCCAGTGGCTCTTACTCCGGGTCATCTTTTGATAGGCGGGCCAATATTGGCGCCCCCTAAACCTTCAATATATGAGTCAGCAATAGGTTTGATAAATAGATACCGCAAAGTTAAGGCGCTTACGCATGATTTCTGTCGCCGATGGAAAGAAAAATATTTACAGAATTTGCATAAACGTTATAAATGGAAATTTCCTGAGCGTGATATAGCTGTAAATGATTTAGTTGCTATTCGTCATGAGCAACTTTCGCCCACTGCCTGGAAGCTAGGTCAGGTCGTGAAAACGTATCTAGGTACTGATGATCATGTTGGCGTCGCCGACGTTCGAACACAAAATGGGATTGTTAGACGACCAATCACAAAACTGGTCATTTTGACCACCTAATTTTATCGCATTTACTAAACTTCATTCTTTCCTAGTAATATGGACGCTTTACCCATTTTTTCGGAAGCTGTATTGCTGGAGGAATACCATTGGAGGCACCGCTGTCTGAAGGGGTTTCTGCGGTCATTCCCAAGGCAGATGGTCCTGCCACTTCGACGAATACCATCGAAGTCGCCAGCAAACGCCAGCCCATTGACAACTCCGACTCGTCGACGTCGCCGAAAGTCGTCAAAAAGGTTGAGGCCAAGCAATGCAAACTTTGCAAGAAACCGCATCCCTTACGAGGGTGCCTTCGCTTCAAACGCTTGGCCCATGACAAAAAATTGCGGCATATCCTTACCTTTGGTTACTGCTCGCGCTGTTTGTCAGAGCACCACACAAGGAAAGATTGTCCTAGCACTCGGAAGTGTAATAGATGTCAGGGTGAACATAACACTCTGCTGCATTCTCCGGGTGCGAAAGACAAAAAATCCTCCACCATCAAATCGAAGCCAGTGCCTGCGTCTTCACGGCCGCTCCCAAACACGTCGGCTAGGCCTATGCTGCCTCTTCGCCACCAACATTTCAGGTGAAATTGCGCATGGGGAATAAAAAGATTCAATTGCGGGGAGTCATTGACCTTTGCTGCAGCCACAGCTATATTTGCCAACATTTGGTGCAGCGGTTAATGATTCCTGTTGCAGATTCATATTGTCGTGTGAATATTGAATCGATTTATGACCCATTAAAGCGGTTTTCATTAACCGCTAAAGTTTCTGCGATGCGTGGTGTGAAAACGCCCGTCGAAGACGTATCACCAACAATTGGAAATCAATTTCCTGATTTCAAGTTGGCGGATCCCACATTTTACCACTCCGGTCAGGTGGCACTGGTTTTGGGGCCAGAAGTAGTTGCCCAAGTATTTACAGGCCAATCAACGACGAGTCCGGGTTGTCTGATGGCTCAACACACGATATTTGGGTGGGTCATTTCTGGCCAATCCCCGTTTTAATATCGTTTTTTAACACAGTTCATGGATCTGACCAAAACCATCCCGCACGGGTTCAGTTTATGGGTCTGTGGTAAAAACCATATTCAGTTTATGGATCTGCTGAAAACCATGCCGCAAAACTCAGTTGATGGATCTGTCGTAAAAACCATTCGCATTTGTATTATGAAAAAAAAAAATATATATATATATATATATATATATATATATATATATATATATATATATATATATATATAAATATACCTTGTATTATAGCGAAGTATTTATTTTATTATTTATACCTAAAATTCACTGTCTTGCATGTAACTATGTTCCTGCAAGGTGGCCGGCAATGTTTAAGCTGAATTTTACGTTTAATATCTTTGTTTATATTATTAACTTATTAGTTTTCCGTCTATGTATTTTATTGGAATTCTCTGTTGGGATCCAAATATTATTCCTTTGTTATCAACATTGTTTGGCTGGAATATTTTCTTGGATTCGAACGAGTAAACCGCTAACGGGTAGGTTAAACATTGTCTTCGCCATCTTCAATTTTTACTAGTTATAGCACTTGCTTTGTGAACTTTTTCTGAACCACATATCGCTATTCAAGGTAACAAAGAATTGAAAAAAATAAAGGAACTCATCACAAATTTTAATTAAAATACTTTTTATTTTATTTCATAAATTTTATACCACACACGCAAACATTAGCCGGCGAAGTAAAAAGGTTGAAATAGCTACAAAAATTCTCTCCTCTCATCTTTCCTCATCTGTGCCCTCAATATTATCATTGTAAACAAAGATCGTTAAATGTATAATGGCTTCCGAAAATGTAAACAACTTTTGCAACTATGGAAAATTTTTCTCTGTCAAAACACAATCCTGCAAAAAATCATCAGGTGAAGTGAGATGACCTGTTTGATCGGCCATGAAGCTGATTTTTCGACTGTATATATAGTAAAATATATTTTGTATTATTTCTTATAGCTTTGTAGCTTTTTGGCAATCTACTGTGCAACTTTTTGTTTTACTGGTGGAAACCGTGTGCAACACTTGTACGTAAATTTCATTGTAGCGACAATAATTTTAGAAGAGTAATCTTCAAAAATTTTTCGATTTCATTCATCATTACTATTTTGTTTAACTCCAAAATTTAAATCATTAGTCGCAGATCTCCGTATAAACATGCTTACCTTCTAATTCCATGGTGGGATCTGTTTTTGACTTTCTATTGCCACCGTCATCCAATTTACGTTTTTTTAATTTTCTGTGTACAACACTTTCATCAATTATTGTAGTGGGTTCATCTCTTTCGTCCCGATCATCATTAGGAGTTTTACATTCAACAGGTCCATTAGATATAATTTCCATAACATCATCTTTTTTAACATCAAAATTATTTAAAATGTCTGTTTCCATTGCTTCGAAGTTGTCAACGTCGAATTCTCCAACATCTGCATGAACAATAGAGGCACTCACATGAACATTGTTATTTTCCACTACTTCTGGTGGATGCGTACAATATTTAATTTTCCCCGTATTCCAGTCGTTTAATATGCTGCGTGCTGCAGCAACGACATCGGGTACTCCTTTCTTCAAAAATCTTCCTAAGCGTAAAAAACGAGAAATCAAGACCATTAGTTTAGTATATTTTAAGAATAATAAAATAATTTCAAATACCCATTCTAGCAGCCTTTTTAGCAAAGAATTCTTCAAAGGTATCATATTTTGTTATATCATACAGTTTACAAAAATATTCTTTGTTAGCTCTTTTTAAAACGCTTTCAGCAACAGTAAATGGATCCTTTACATCTCCCACTCGTTGTGCATTTTTTAAAACAACCGGCATACTTTCGTTGTTCCCAGAACTTGCGAACACAATCCCGGGACAGTCAATAAGTTTTATTTTTGAATCCAATTCAACTTCCTGCATTGATCTAAAAATTATTATTTATTAGTGCTTTTTGTTTGTTATGTGGTCAAATATGTCCATATGCCTGCATTTCATTGGTTCTTACACCAAATCATCAGTAGTAGACTTTAACCTAATTCCAAAATAACAAAACCTCTTAGCTTTGTACTGATGATTTGGTGTAAGAATCAATGAAATGCAGGCATATAAACATACTTGACCATATAACAAACGAATAAACGATTTTAAAAACGTTTTGAGTAGATTTTGTTTTTCATTGTGCCTTTTTTATATACTTTTATTGTTTGCCAACGGCAGACTAATTGTATGAAGGTGGAAAAACAAAATAGATTTATATCGAATAAAATTTGTTTGTTGTGTTTTCTTGAATTTCAAATCCTATGGTTTTGCTTGTGTAATTCTCACATAATTTTTGGGAGTTTATGTATAAGCTGAGAGGTTTTGTTATTTTGGAATTAGGTTAAAGTCAACTGATGATTTGGTGTAAGAACCAATGAAATGCAGGCATATAGACATACTTGACCACATAACAAACAAAAAGCACTAATTCATTGAAACAATATGTCGAATAAACGATTTTAAAAAATTATTATTTATAAAATTACAGGTTATTAATATATATCAGAGGTCGGTATGAATTCATTATTTTATGAGTTTAAATACAATCACAGAGTTTGAGGATATTGTTGCAAATCCACTGCTAATCACGTGGGAATCAGACGATTCATTCAAAAATTATAGAAGGTTGAAAATAAAAACAAGTAACAACGTTATATTCGACCGGGTCGAATCTTAAATAGCTTCCAAATATTTAGTAAGTAAATTTAAAATGTTTAACTTGGTGGGACACAGTTCCTTTAAGACATCTCTGTACCCAATTTTAAATCTCTATTTTGCCGGAGTAATTCCGGGAAGGGCCTTCTACAAAGGTCAGAGAACATCTCAGCTTCTTATAAGCTTAAGGAATACAAATTGTTCAACATTGACACTGTTTTTATACCCTTCACAAAAAAAGTGAAAGGGTATATATAGGTTTATCATTCCGTGTGTAATTTCGTCGATATCAATATGGGACCCCATAAAATATATATGTTCTGCAAACATATGAATTGCAATGACGATTGGGCAATGTCCGTCTGTCTGTACGTGAAATTTCCCCAAGCCTCCAGATTGGATTAGAAATGAACTTAAAATAGAGTGGTATTGAAATTCAAAAAAATCCGAAATACGGTTACAGAGCTGGGAACCTTACACCTATTTCTCGACGCAAAATTAATACCAAAAACCAATTATTTCTTTGGTTGTTTGTAAATTAAACCTTTTTCATGCTTTGGGAAGCTTTAATAGTCTATTGAAAACTAAAAAATTAATTTTTTTTCAGTGATGGGAATGTAAAAGTTTTTTTTGCACATTCAGTATTTTGTAGTACTTGTAATAACTAATATTGTTAAAAATTTTAAGTTTTTCTTAAATAAAACCTCTTTATACATCATGAAAATTTGCATTAGTCAAAAAAAATTTTAGATTAAATTTTCGCTTCCAGGGGTGGGAAATTGATTTTTTTTTCATATAACTAACTAAAAAGGCAACTGACGTTTTTTTTTTCTAACTAAAACTATTTTTTAATTTAGGAAGAAAAAAATTGGTATCAAAAATTCATATGAGCAAAATGGTTAAAATTTTAAATTTTTCTTAAATAAAACTACTTTATACCACATGAAGCGTAGCACTGATAAAAAAACAAATATATTAAAATTTCGCTTCCAGGGTTGGGAAATGGAAAATTTTTATGGTACATGCAATATTTTGTAGTACATGTAATAACCAAAATGGTTAGAAAATTTTAGTTTTTCTTAAACAAAACTAGTTTATATCTCATGAAGATTTGCATTGATAAACAAAATTTTTAAAAATTTAAATTTCGCTTCCAGGGTTCGGAAGGTTACCAAAAAGGCAATTGACGTTGTTTTTTTTATTGCTAACTAAAACTATTTTATATTTTAGGAAGAACAAAATGGGTATCAAATTTCAAAAAAATCAAAATTTCGACTCCAAGGTTGGACAAATGAAATATTTTATGATACATGAAAGTGACCAAAATGTTTAAAAATTTTAGCTTTTTTGTCAAGTAAAACTGCGTTACACCTCACTAAGAATTGCAGTGGTAAAATAAATAAAAATTCACTTCCAGAGTTGGAAAATCTAAATATTTCTGGTACATAAAAATACCCACATAAATTTAAAATTTTGTGTTTTTAGTGAATTAAACCTATTTTATACTTCAGGAAAAATTAAATTGGTATTAAAATATTAAAAATTCGGTTCCAGGGTTTGAAAATTGAGATTGTTTGGTACATAAAAGTACCCACATAAATTCCATATTTTGTTTTTTAGTGAATTAAATCTATTTTATACTTCGCTAAGAATTAAATTGGTATTAAATTTTTTGGATAAATTTTAAAAATTAAAAATTGGGTTCCAGGGTTGGAAGATCTAAATTTTTTAGTACATAAAACTAGCCATATAAGTTCCTAATTTTGGTTTTTTGTGAATGAAATATTTTTTATACTTTAAAAGTTAAATTGGTATTAAAAACCAAAAAAATTAAAAATCCAATTTCAGGGTTGGAATATCGACATTTTCTGATTCCTAAAAGTAACCATATAATTTCCTATTTTTGATTTTTATGATGAATTATAACTAGTTTATATATCAGGAAGAAATAAATTGGTGTTAAAAACCAAAGAAATCTAAAATACTATTCTACTGTTGGACAATTAGAACTTTTTGGGGTCATTCATTCAGTCATTCAGAGATATTAGAAATAAGAAAAGACAAACATTTAGCTTCCTAGCCGAAAAATTGAAACGTTTTCTTAAATATAAAAGTAACTGATAACATAAATGAAATTTATTTGTTGGTGGTTAAGCAATGTCTATATGCATTTCATTGGTGCTTTACCAAATCGTCAGTAGACTTTAACCAAAGTTTTGAAAAGTTAAAAAGCTCTTATCTTCTGCATATACTTCCGAAAATGTTTTCTTCATAACAGTAACCGATAACATAATTTTGATTTTTAATTAAACCTACTTTCTGTTTTAGCAAGAAAGAAAGAAGAATTACATCTGTGAAGGGTATTCAACATTCGGCACAGCCGAATATAGCACTTTTACTTGTTGCATATAATAACGAACTTCAACGCCCACTAAAGGGGGCGGGGTCCAAAATAAGACTACATAATGTTTTCCACAGACGAACACATGCGCATTGCTAGACCGTCTTAGACTTCATCACTGATCAGGAAATTGGATTACCTCGTCAACGTCTTCACTTCGGACATTCGTCCCCAATCGGGTAAGCAAAATTCAACAGCACACGATGTTACGAGCGGATTAATGTGTAAGCTGTAGAGATAACCCAGTGTGTTAAGGTCCTTATTGTAGGTGCACGTAATGGTCACCACCAAGTGGTTGTGTGGCAGGTTTCTTGACCCTCATGCATCGCCTCGTAAGCATAGAATTTGTAGTGTCAATGACATATACAAATTTGAAAATACTCGAAAGTCAATGTAGTAAATGAAACTTTAGTAATTTTTTAAGCGTGATTATAAAACCAGAAATCGTAGGGTCTAATTTAAGTGAGTATACCGAGGTCATTGCACATTTTTTATACCAACCTAAAGGGCGTATTAGCGCACGCTCAGGATAAGCTTCTGCCAAGTGAAACCTTTGGTTCATTTAAACTCTTCCACAGTTTCCTGGTAGTATGCGATAACTACTACTTTACGGTGCCGCTTGGTGTAACCTCGTTTACTTAACCTAGCCTCCGACAAGTTTGTTTTAACGTTTGGGGTTTGGTTTAGTGTAAATGCATTATGAGTTCTGTTACTATATTAAAAAAATTTATTACAATACTAGTAAAATAAGCGATTGGTTTTGTTAATAGGTAATTTTACCAATCGTCAAAATAGTGTAGTAAGCAGTTGTATGATTATATTATGTATAACTTATTACTTATTTCTACAGACTGCACTTATTTTCATAGGTGTGGACAATATCCAAGTCATTACACGAATAGTTCGTAAAAAAATTTCATTAAATTCAGTTAAAGCTACCAATGTCCATCTAAATTACTTATATTTACGTTACGTCTTAATATTACTTACGACTACCCACAGGTACCGAACTCTTTTCCTTCCGCGGTCTAGCCTTGGCATCCAAGAGTGGACGAGCCGAAGAAATTGCTGCTTGCCTGGTGAGAGCTTAGGCACCAAAGTATCCTTCTTCTAACCCAGGGAGTAGATAGATTTACTTCTCTTTATGATTTGGGTTTGATTTTGGTTGCGGGTGATTTCTTTCTTTTTGCAAATTTTTATTTAGTGGTTTTAATTTGCAGGGGTTTCTTTTCGCTAGGTACAATACTGTTGGTTTAGTGGGTACATGCCCGATTAAATTTTGATAAAGTTGGTTCTTCGTTGTTGGTCTTGGTCTTTGTTGCACCAAATTAATCCGGTAACAGGTGGTGATCGATTACATACCCTGCCCATGTAAAATGCATGGTGTACGTGCGCTTATGCTAGTGTCAGGTAGGTAGTAGTACATAACCTAAAATTTTCGCTCTGCCGATTTCGATACAGCACTTGTTGGATAAGCACTTGGTCGTTGCACACACACAAGGCTTGTTCGGCACTATGGGCGAGTGGCTTTAACTCACCCGGTTACACTCCTCGGGGTTTCGGCTTAGATATTGCCTCTAGTGCCTGCGGCACTTACTAATTCCCC
Source organism: Linnaemya tessellans (assembly GCA_951800035.1). Lineage (NCBI taxonomy): Eukaryota > Metazoa > Arthropoda > Insecta > Diptera > Tachinidae > Linnaemya > Linnaemya tessellans. The sequence goes on from OX637532.1 coordinate 96,327,224, forward strand.
TTTCTTTGCTTTGGGTTAGTGGCTGCTCACTGTTAAATTCTTTGGTTTTTTTCTTATTTCACTGGTGGTTTTGTTTTTCAATATTAAAAGTTTAATTTTGTGCGCATAAACAATCTTCTATTCGTTGTCTTTTTAAAAATTTCTTTTGTATAAGAAAAACCAACCGCACGTGGTAACGATCAAAACTTAATTGCCTTCTTTTTCGGCATTTTCTTTTCGGTTAACAAATATGGCGCCAGCAAATATAAAAGGAATGTCAAAAAAAAAAACTAGCCGTAAAATCATACCACTTTTTAGACACTATCTCGAATGAAAGAAAAAGCAAGCAACTAGCTGCACTATCATGTCATATTAACAGAAAAGGGCAAAGCAAGGCAAAAGATAACTGTGAAGACATTTTACAGGGGGCGAAAATCACTAACAACGATAAGCAGTCAATGGAGACATGTTAGCTCGAAGCAAAATCCAGCTCTCATTTCTCGAGGTTTAAGCCCCGAAAGGATGTTACAACGTAGTTTCGGTCCAATCTTTCTACATGGCAACGAGAAGATGTGCCCTAAGGAATCCAATAAATCTCATCCCCCTCCCCATTCTGAAGTATTCAAGGTAAACCCCGTAGCTGTTCTATCTACCACGTCACCTGGATTTGAAGAGCTAAACTACAAAATCCATACTCATGGTTCATTCAAAACACTTCAAGGAGTGGTGGCATATGTGCTACGCTTCATCCAAAATGCTAAGATATCAAAGCCAAGTCGGCCAATAAGCAAAATACTCACCCTTTCTTAACTCACTTCAGCAACAACAATAATAACCAAATTCATTCAGGCATTAGAATTCAAACTTGAGTTCAACACGTTAAAAAAAAGCGTGAACTCGAAAAATCAAGGGACTTATCTCCATTTCTGGACGAGAATGGTATTATAAGGGTCGGGGGAAGGTTGGAAGCCTCTAGCCTCTCATACGACGCCAAGCACCCAATACTCTTTCCATACAACGACCCGATCTCAAAGCTAATAATGAAGATGTTTCACATCGACAACCATCACTGCGGTCCACAAACGCTATTGGCCATCTCGAGACAGCAGTTTTGGATAATCAAGGGCAAATCGATAGCCAGAAACAGCGTCTAAAACTGCATCCGATGTACAAGGTCAAGATCAATACTGATGCAGCAAGTTATGGGAAATTTACCCGCCAGCAGAGTGACTCCAACAAGGCCATTCATAGTATCAGGTGTAGACTATTGCGGCCCACTATGGGTTCACCACAAGTTAAGAGGCAAGAGGCCCCACAAGGTGTACCTAGCGGTATTTATTTGTTTTTCAACCAGAGCATTACACTTATAGGTAATGAGTAGTGACCTTACCACAGAAGCATTTATTGGAGCTCTAGAGATTTATTGCTCGCCGAGGACGTTGCCAGACCATATACTCGGACAACGCTACAAACTTCATAGGAGCACGTAATCAACTTAAGGAGCTAAATGAGATTATTTTCTCTGATGAATCATAAGAGCTTGCAGCAACTGTGGGATCGAATTTAAGTTTATACCCCGAGGGCACCTCATTTCGGCGGATTATGGCAGGCAGGAGATAAATCTGCGAAACAATTGCTGGTTAGAAGTATGGCAACAGCTTCACTTACATACGAAGAGCTAGAAACTGCCATCGTTGAAATTGAGGAAACGACTATGCAAACTTAACTCCTGGTAATTTTTTACTTATAGCACAAATAAACTCAAAAGCACCTAACCTTAACAGCCAATCATTGTCGAAAAGATGGAAGCTTGTTTCCCAACTTAGACACGAGTTTTCTAAGCGGTGGTCATTGGAATATCTGCACCATCTACAAGAGAAACGAAAATGGAAAACATCTTCCCATAATACAAGGGAGGGAAAACTGATCATAATAAAGGAGGATAATCTGCCTGCTATGCAATGGCCATTGGGCAGAGTTCTTAAGACTTATGAGGGAACTGATGGCAAGGTTCGGGTAGCAGATATAAAAAGAAGACCGATTCATAAGTTAGCCCCGCTACTTCAAGAGGACGAATTAGGAAAAAATAAAGTATCCAACTCCACTTGCCAATTACCGAAAAATTAAGCATCCAACTCTAGTCTCCAATTGACATCTGACAAAGCAGATATCCCACCGATCAAAAGGGCAAAGACTAACATCAACTCAATCCTTCTCACAATGATCATAACGATTCCTCTCTTCCCGGTTGTCATAAGCGCTATCATTAAAATAACCAACTCCCGCTCTGATTCAGGATTATATTTCGAAGGAATGTTAACCGTAAAAATCATTACGGCTGAATGGAATCTTGTGGTATACCACGACTTAGCACCATTTTTGTCCGAAATAAACGCATTTCAGTCCAGATTATCCACCCTACAGCAGTTATGTTCACCCTTCAAACACCCATCAATATGCAACATGTTTGCAAACAATTTTATTCAAATTGAGGAAGAGTTACTGGAGGAGAAGGCGCTTTTCGTCAACAGCAGAATAAAACGAGGCGCATTCAACTTTGTAGGGAACGTGGCAAGGTCATTATTCGGTGTTTTGGACTCAGACTATGCAAATGAAATGTCAGACACCATTAAAAGATCCAAGGACGAAACAGGCTATATTTTCCAATTACTTAAAAACCAAACGTCTATCATTGATTCGACTATTAACATTATTAAACAAGATGAGCTCAGTACACAGAATCAATTAAGGGGAATTGTTAAAAATATAAACGAACAAGCAAACGTGATAGCTAAAGAAGCTGAACAAATCAGTCAAACCCAACAAATGTCACTGCTGGCCAATCAATTGACATTAACTGCATTAAACCTGCAAAGAATAGAAAGGGAAATCATCGACGTATTAACCGATGCTCATCACGGAAAAATCAGTCCTTTGCTATTAACTCCTCATCAACTTAGGAGTAAATTAAATATAATAAAGGCACATATTCCAAGGCAACGCACGCTTCCTATCGAAGATGATAACTTGATACAATTCTATAAGCTAATGAAGGCAAAGGGAGCGGTAACAAGGGGTGCAGTTATCTTTGAAATAATGTTGTCGACCAACAATTTCTAGAACTCTTCAATGTAATTCCGGTTCCAACAATAGAAAATAATATCGTAATATAAATCAATCGAGACGAATCGTTTCTGGCTGTTAATTTACACAGAGATGAATATATTCCTTTTGCAAGTAACGACGTCACTAGCTGTACTACATCTAAAAACGATGAATACATACGTCAAAGCAAGTTAAGCTCAAGGGAGGTGCAATTGCCAATTCCTGTGAAATAAACATTCTCAACAACCGAAGCACAGCCAACTGCAAACTCATCCGAGTCCCAAACACCGCAAAAATCCTAATAAATGGATTAAAATTAAAAATCCTAATAAGTGGATTAAAAAATCCTAATAATTAAATTAAAAAATCCTAATAAGTGGATTTTTGCTTCAACCACAGAAATAGAAATTTCAACAGATGCGGCACTGAAACTTCACAACACTTAATAAGAGGCACTGGCATAATGCAATTAGACCCAACTTGCATGATTAAAAATAGCGCCATCACAATTCAAGGCCACTTTAGTGCTTCAAACAACTTGCACACATCATATATCCAACTTAGCCACATCGATCGTATAAGCACACCACTCACCACTGAAACTCACCTCAATCAACTGAATAGAGCTGGAAAAGCAACATAAGGAATCGGCAGTTACACGTCTACCAGAGCTAATCAAGTCAAAATCATCATATATGTATGTTATAGCCGTAAACAATTCTACATAAGATCAATTTATGGATTAAAACAATCGTCCAGAATGTGGAACATCAAGCTAAGTGAAACGTTAAAGAACCTTGGTTTAAATAAGTTAAAAAGTGACCAATGTATTTATTTCAAAATTAACCGTGGAAATATTTTAATATTGGCGATTTATGTTGACGATATAGTTGTCTTGTGGAACGATGAGAAACAGATAAATTTATTAGTAAACAAATTAAAAGAAAAATTTAAGCTGAAAGCCTTATGCTAGGAACACAACTGCGACGAACGACGAATTTTTGGTCGCGAATATTCGTCACCAAAAATAAAACACATTGGTGTATATGAAAATGCACACAATCGTGGCGTTGGTCGAAGTTCGTCATACTCAGCAAAAGTTGAAATACATTTATTTCTAATTGTTTCGTCAACGAACGACGAACAAATCAATATAAAGTGACCAGGTTTCATATACTCAAACTGGTTTTTTGTAGAAAAACATAATTCACTACTGTATTGTTGCATGTAGCACTAAAATTTTCAGTACATACTAAAAATGCATTCACAAATTCACAAAAATGTATCATTCGGACGACTTTTTATTAATTTTGAACACTTTTTATAATATAGTTTTTCTTTCTATTTCCCACTTTTTCATATGGTCACCCCATCAGCTGTTAAATGAAAATAATAATTTATTTACAGACAAAAAATTTTTCAGAAAATAATTACAAAAAGGAATTTCAATAATTATCCCGGTGGACAACACCGGGATAATTATTAAGTGTGTAAACAATCTGGCTGGCATCAGAGGTTACAATGATTTAAAAAACATATATTAAAATTTTGTTTGCTTATTATTTTAATTTATTCGTCGTTATTGTGTTTCATACGACGAATTTATAGAGCGATTTTTTACCAACGAATTCGTCGTACTAAGCGAAATTCGTCGTTCGAACCAGTTGTGTTCCTAGCATTAGGTGAAGAAAATTATTTCTAGGACTGCGTATACAAGAACAAAAGGGTAATTTAGAAATAGATCAAACAGCTTATGTCAAGAAATTACTTGATCGTTTCTCGATGGGAACATGTAATCCTGTCTACTCCTACGGATGTTAACGTTAAATTAAACAAAGAAGAAGAAAATGAAATGTCGAAATATCCGTATCAAGAACTCATCGGAAGTTTACTTTATGCAGCGCAGCTTACAAGGCCAGATATTTGTTATGCGTTTAGTCTCTTGAGCAGATTCAATAATAATTATGTTTTGTGGTTAAAAGGGATTGAGGAAGAGCTACTAAATAAATCTGACCCAACTACAATATACTGCGATAATCATGCGGCAGTGCACTTAGCAATGAACGAGTCATATCGTCCCAGAACGAAGCATATTGATTTTCGTCATCATTTTATAAGGGACTGTATAGAAGTTGGAAAATTACATCTGGATACAATTCCATCTAACAACATGATTGTCGATGTTCTCACGAAACCATTAGTTAACACAAAACTTAATCATTGTTTATAGAAAATGGGAATTCGTTAAAATTTATTTTAGTTAGGATGTTAAAAATGAAAACTAAATTTAATACCATTTTGTAAACAATTGGTTGTATATGAAAAGTAGTATGTGGAGTTATACTCCTTTTCTTTTCCATTATTTCTTTTACTACCTGTACTCATTTTTAATAAAGCTTCCTTGAACTTAGAAAGGCCACGCGGTTTTATTCTGATAAAAGATTTCAATAAGTTTCAACAGGAATCATTAAACATTGTCCACTTTATTATATGTGACCTGCTCCACGAAAAGGGACCTCTGCGCCAAAAAAAATTTTTTTTACTTTTTGAGTGATTCTTATAGGAAAAAACGCTTTTTTCAAATGCCGCAAACCGCAAGTTTCTGTCTTTTAGTTTTTTTACAAATCACCTTTAAAGATGAACATAATTAATGAAAAAATTTAAAAATGTGATATAAACAGATAATATATAATATTTGAAATTTAAAAAAAGTGCAATATCAAAGGTACAAAATTGCCCTTTTCGTGGAGCAGGTCACATATTCCTTTTTATTCTGCAAATTTTCATTTTTATTTAAAATAGGATTCCTTGTTACATATATCTATTCATATATACATAAATAAAATATACACAGCCTAAATTAAAACATCAATATAAAATTATATTTTCACATAATTAATTACATATGCAGAGAATATGAAAATAGTAATTCTTTCCTATTTGTAAGAACTGATAACTGAACATGTTCTTCATGCAAGTAAGTAGTGCTTGTTGTACATGTGAAGTTTTGAGCTCGTATTATGTATTCTAACCAATTCGTTACATGTACATTAGCGCGTCTCGAAAAAAAAAGTTCGCCGTACACCACCGAATATAAAGCATTGTTGCAAGATTTCAAAAAAAAAAAAAAATTTTACCCAAAGTAGGGGTTGCCAAAATTTATAGTCGGATTTCAAAGAGTGATATGTCGATGTTTTTGTCTTGAGGAGACCAATGTTTTGCTTCAATAGTCATTGACCTCAAATATACCGCCCCTATATTTACCCACCAGATCTCAGTTCCTATACCCTAATATCAAAAAATTACAGCACGCAAAAAATCATTAAACTTTTGCTAAGGAAGTTTTTCAATAATTCTAACAGAACTATTAAAGAATATATATCTACATATATTTTTTGCCGAACGTATTGGTAGCCTTTTTATCATACCTTCGATATTTTCAGCTTCTTGATTCTTGATTCGTCAATTGCAAGACGACGTACTTTTTCCACCCCGAGAATAGATGATAACAGACCAAGATCCGCTAGTACGTTCAGATGGCTATGCTAAGATTTTAACAGCCCGAAGTGAAGCAAGGGTAGCATTCGTCAAATGTTCGGTTCACAAGTTCATAAACTTCGTGAGTGATTCATATTTCAATATGATCAATTGGACCTAATTTGAATTGGCTGAACCGCCATGCTTGTAGTTCTATATGCAAGACCAGCTGGAAGCATTACAATTTTCAAATGAAATAGTAGAAAAACCAGGTTAACATAAACAAAATAACTTAATTTTATGACTTTGTTTGCTAAACTTAATTATTTCCACAGCTTATCCATGCTATTGTTAAAACATATAGTACATGAATCTGCCATGGGTGTCACCGATGAGCAACGCATGGGCCACATTTTTTTTAAACTCGAGACCCGACATAAATATAGCCAACATGAATCATTTCAAAATATGATTGATTAAAATTTGTTGATTTTACATTAATTTTTTTAATTCTTTTTGTATAAGTTAGGATAATATGGGTAAGTTCTATTTGGGATATGATGGGTAAGTACAATGATTATTGAAGAAAAAACAGGCGAGAAAAAACATCGATATATCATACTTTAAGATATAAACTATAAATATCGACGATGTGACAAAAAATTTAAAAATGCTACCGCTACGTCCGGCAAAAAAATATATTTCTTTTTTTAATAGTTCTGTTGGAATTATTGAAAAACTTCCTTAGCAAAAGTTTAATGATTTCTTGCGAGCTTTAATTTTCTGCTATTAGGGTGGTACATTAGGGTTGTAGGAACTGAGATCTGGTGGGTAAATACAAAACCGGTATATTTGATGCCAATGACTATTAAAGCAAAGAATTGTCATCCTCGAGACAAAAACATCGACATCTTTGAGATCCGACTGAAAATGTAGAAGATATAACGAAAAATGTATTTTAGCGACCCCTACTTTCGACAAAAAAGCAACTAAAGCGTTGTTGCCTTGCAACAATGTTTTATATTCAGTGGTGTACGACCAACTTTTTTTTTTTTAATGTAAGGCGAGACGCTCTAATGTATATGTTACGATCATTGACGATGAGTACAAATATTTAAAAGCAGTAAGCAAGAGGAGTACTAACAACTAGTTATATTCAACAAGTTTGTTGTTCTCAAAAATGTGTTCACTTTCGCTGTTTGCGTTCATGCTTTAGCACTACTCGCGTACTTCACATATACAAATATATTTGTGAAGATGTCTAGTAGTTATTAAGTACTCATATTTACCTATACATTACAACACTACTTTATCTTACAAATTTTAGCTAGTAAAATGTTCATTTACTTTTTCAAATTTTTTAGAGTTATTTTGGAAAATTTCTTGTTACTCTCTCATTGCTAATTTTTACTAGTAAAGTAAACTTACTCTCTGCCGAGCTTGCAGCCATAAAACATAATTATTTTAAGTTAAGTTATAACCACTATCATGCATTCTAATAAATAAATCAAATGTACGTACAATCAAAGGTATTTTGAATGCCCACTAGAAAATTTTGTATTAAGAATTTTTTTCTTTTTCTACTATTTGTTTTGTTTGGTTACGATCGATTTTGTTTCGTTTCAGATCAACATCACGTGTAAATGGTCGTCTTTCTGGTTTAGCACCAATTTCTTTCAAGTCCTCTGCCTTCCGCTTTTCTTCTGCACGTAATTTTTTTTACGTATTTCCACCAAGGACTCATCACGTTTACATATGTTTCTTTTTGTGTTTTTTTTTTTGCTATGGCTTCCTGTTCAGCATCACGCTGTTTGTCGTACAACGTCTGTGCAGCTAATTTCAGCTCTACTTTAGAACTGATAACATTTTCCTTTTGACTAGAATTAGGTGTCTTTGTCCAAGATGATCTATCACTAAAGTAGGGCTTTTCTTTTCCCTGATGAATTCCCCGTTTTAAATTGTTTAATGCTGCTAAACCACTTTTTAAACCAACATTAGGCAATTCGAACATCCACTCCTCTCGTACATGTTGATTAATTTTTAATGCATAGGTTCCATCTATAGCAGCCATTTTGAGCTCTAGTGGCCGTTGCTCGAATTCAAGTTGTGCTGGAGTCATTTCATTTTCATCAAGTTATCATCTTCCTCTGGTTCTTTGTGCAATTCTTGAGATAAATATTTTTCTGGTAAACTTTGCAATTCTGGTTGTTCTAACATTCCTAAAAATTCATTAGGAATTGAGGCCTATGACAGATGGAGGAATTTCTCCAATTTATCCGCGTTTAATTAATAAATGTGGAAGGGCGGTACCAAATGCATCGATCTTCTCTTTAATATTGCTATATTTTTCCAACATTTTTTGCCGGTAAATTTCGTTTTGCATTTCTATATCTTTATGTGAATGTTTCTTCTTTTCTTTTCGGCATTTCTTCTTTCTTGTGTTTCTTCTCCGATTTCCTTTTCAGTTTTTTCTGCATTTCTGAACGTTTTCTTTCTTGTTCCGATAACTATTTGTATCTGTACTCTTCATATTGTTTTTTTTTTTTTTTTAATTTTTTTATTCGAAAAATGATTAGGCTTTTCCTTTTAATGTTACTTTTAATTTATCTGCCTTTTTATTTGTTGAAAATTAATAATAACTAGTGTCCTTGGAGAAAACAGCGAAATGTAACATGCAGTCTCTTATGCTTCAGAAAAACAACAATCATCATTAACATGCACTGATAGCCTGAGCGCAGCAAAAGGCATCGCAAAGTGTAGCGAAAGCTGAAATTACATACAGAGGCGCATCATTGCGATGTCAAGTTACTATTCTTTGGATACCTGACCATCAAGGAATCGTGGGAAATGAGATAGCGGATGCAGCTGGGAAAGAAGGAAGTAAAAGACCGTTATTCTCTGAAATTCCGCCATTTACACAAATTATAAAGAATGTGCATAAACGTGAGCGAAAAGGAAAGCGCCAAAAACAGAAAACACACAACTTTAGCTTAGGTGGACCACCGTGCAACCCACATTTCTCTCCTGAGGAGTGCAGTATTCTCGCCAGAATCAGATTTTGACAACTCGTTTTACCACGCAGCACTACTATGAAAATACCTCATCAAGACAATGTCAACACTGTGCAGAACGTCTCACCATCTATTACATCTTCAAGGAATGTCAAATACTTCAACAAAAAGACCAATGGAGTAAATTTTCAACTGACAAAAAATCCATAAAAACCATAGAGCATCTTACGTAACCCCAGCGGGAGTTATAAATGAAATTTAAGGCTCACAGATAGTATTATATAAATTTACTTTATATTTTACTTATATAAAAAACTAGCAGGCCCGTCCGGCATTGCTCGGCGAGTTATTTGGGTGGAAATTGGTTTAATTGCGTTTACACCTTTTTATATAATATTGCTGTTAAATAATATTTTTTGCTTTAAAGAAAAAGGCATATATCTTAATTATAAAAATATTTAAAATAAAAATTTGCTATAAAAGCAATGCTTAAGATCCGACTGCTCATGTGTATATATAGAATGTCATATATCGTCACAGAAAATGCGAAACGAAAACGTATACAAAATCGATTTTATTTTTAGTTTTTTTCAGATCGATAAAGTCAGAAGAAATCTCTCTGTTAGATTTTTTTGGAGTTACTATACTTTACTCTTAATTTCCTTCTCAATAATCCTTTTAATTTGATACCCATATCGTGTGGTGTATAAAAAGTAGTCGTATGACCATTTTGGGACGTGTCTCAAAAAGTGTTTCTATATAGATATTTCATTATATTTTGTGTTCCCACTTCCAAAACTTCTTAAATTTGGTACCCATATCATGGGAGTGTTGCTCCCTTTTGTTCGTAAGAGGATTTATTATATTTTATGTTTCGTTCTCAAAAATCCCTTCCATTTTATACCCATATCACGTGGATGGAAAAAGGTAGTGCTCCGCTATTTTGAAGCGTCCACCTTATTCTTTTTGAAATAATTTTATTATGTTTTCAAAAATCGCTCTCATTTGATACCCATATCATGGGGTGGATAAAAGGAATGGCCCACATCTTTGGGGTATCCGCCATTTTGGTGTCCTATGTCCATCTCCTGACTCTAAGCTAAATTTCCACCAATTTGCAACCAAATCGGTTAAGTCGTTCTTGACTTACAAATAGTGTAACTAACACGACATTCTTTTATATATATATATATATATATATATATATATATATATATATATATATATATATATAGATTATATATGTATATAAAAAATTCTAAATCAGAAAGATATATAACTGAGCAGATATGTGACATGAAAACGAATACAAACGAATTGTTGCTTCAAGTGCACAATTTCAAAAACTTCATTAAAGAAATCTCATTTAAAGGCTTGTCAGGATTTGTATTGTGTCTGTTGGCTTTACCCTGCAGACTTTGTTTAGTTTATTGGGCGTAATTAGCAGTAAAATTTGAACTACAATGATCATGGAACTATTGTGTTCCGTGTTTATAAATGTGATACCAAAGTAGTTTAAGTTCTCGAAATGATAAAAATTTTTAAAATGTGTATATAAATTTATAATGCGGCTTGCATTAATTAATTATATTAAAAAACCAGTGTCTTTTCTTGGCAAACCTGCTTATAACCTTATTTGATGATTTTTGTATAGAAATTTTGTATAACATGAAATATTTTTTATGAATTATATATAAACCTCAGGGATGGAATG
>OX637532.1:96343509-96346009 GCA_951800035.1 Linnaemya tessellans
TCCTGTTATCTATGGCGCAAATTTGTCTAATGATTTAGATGTTGTATCTCGTAAGAAATGGATCCACGTTTCCTCATTTAAGCCAACGGTTACTGTTGATCAAATTTTGAGTTACGTGGAGAAAACTGCTAAAATTAATAGATCTCATTTGTCCTGTTTTAAGTTGATAAAAAATTATGCTGATTTATCTGCGTTAAATCGTGTAAACTTCAAGATTGGTGTTCCTAGTAGCCTCTATGACTAATTCGAAAACTGTATACGATTTCTCCTGTCAATATGAATGTGATGTTATAGTACTCGTTGAAACTTGGCTGAACAGCGACCTTGCTGATGCGGAATTTTTTTATCTCAATCTTTTTAATGTTTACCGTAAAGATAGAGATCCGTTGACCACTGGTATGACATTAGGTGGAGGTGTTTTAATTGCGGTAAAAATATGTTTCAAATCGGCAATTAATACTATTAATGATCATGATGGCCTGCTTGACCAGCTGATAGTTTCAATATCCAATGTTAGCAGTTCTTTGGTGTTATGTGCCTCTTATATTCCGCCTAATAGCTCGGACTATCTTTATGATGCACATATTTCTAATATTTTATTATTTGGTGAGGATCTCACAGTGAAGGATAATCTGTGTGTTCTAGGTGATTTTAATTTAAAACATATTCTATGGTCAAAATTTTCTGACAGCTCGTTTCTATCACCCCGTAATGTCAATCACAGTTACGAAATTAATTTTATTGACAGTTTATTGTCACTTAATCTGCACCAAGTTAATAAATTTTCTAATCAATTAAATCGCTTTCTGGATCTTATATTTATTCCAGAATTTCTTAACTATGAAATTTATGTTCCTTTACTGTGGATATCTCCGCCAAATGTTCATCATCAACCTCTGATTATTGAAATGTCAAATCTAACATTTTTCAAAATTGCTCAAAGCTCTATTCTTAACGATTTTAATTTTAATTTATGTAATTTCGAAGTGCCGAATTCCATATTCGAGTCTATAAATTGGATAAATCTTTTCGTTGGGTTGACTGCTGATGAATGTTATGAACTATTCCTAAATAGAGTGATTGAGATTTGTCGTAGCAATATTCCTGTTAAAAAGTTGAAACCTTATAAACTTCCATGGTACACTAAGGGTCTGAAAAAGCTAAAGAATCTACGTAACAAATTTCATAAAAAGTTTCTTGACAGTGGTGATTCTGACTCAGAAGCGAAGTTTAATCAATATCGTAGAGAATTTAATTTTTTAAACAAATTTTTACACAAGCAGTTCATATTGTCTAAAGAACAAGAAATTAATAGCAACCCTAAGGTTTTTTGGTCTTTTGTGAAGTCTAGAGACAGTCGTCAGATATTCCTTCCACAGTTCGTCTTGGTGGGACAATCTCTAAATCGTATGATGAGACTGTGAACTTATTTGTATCCTATTTTAAGTATAACTTTGTAGACTCTACTGGCAATGTTTCCGCGTTCGATGGTTCTGATAGTTTAAATCTGGGGTTCTTAGTATTGTCGGAGGATGACGTATCCAAAGCAATTTGTCAAGCTAAAGTTTGTTATAAATCCGATAGTGATGGTTTATGTACATATCTCTTAAAGAGATCTTCAAAATCGTTTGTTCCTGCTCGGACAAAGATTTTCAACTTGTCTCTAAGTGAGGGCGTATTTATTAGCAGATGGAAGTTTGCTACTGTTTCTCCTATTTTCAAAGATGGTAGGAGAGACGATGTATCTTGCTACAGGCCAATCTCAAAGCTATCATGTGTTTCTAAAATTTTTGAACACATTATACATAAGATATTGTTTTTCCGAACTAGGTCTTTTATATCTCAAAATTTGGCTATCTTTAGTGAATACTGCCTGGATGCATTAGAGCTTAGCGCTCAGGTTGAGACGATCTATACAGACTTTTCTAAAGCGTTTGACAAAGTTTCACACTCAATATTATTATCTAAGTTGTGCTCAATGGGCTTCCATTCCAACTTTTTGGCATGGATCAAGTCGTATTTATCCGACAGAGTCTGCTCTGTTGGTATTGAGGGTTACTTATCTGACACCTACTTGCAAACATCAGGCGTACCTCAAGGTAGCATACTGGGTCCCCTACTATTCACCTTGTTCATTAATGACATTGGTAGCTGCTTCTTAAAATCGAGATATCTTTTATATGCTGATGATCTTAAATTCTTCATGAAAATTGAGTCAGTGAATGATGTCTATATTAATAATCTTAGTGACTGGTGTCGGCAGAACAGTTTGAGTTTGAACATTGGTAAATGCTTGCATGTTTCCTTTCACAAGTCCTTGGCTCCTTATGTGGCAATGTTTAGTGTTAATGGTATTAACTTAAATACTTATGTCGAATTCTAAACTTGATTTAGGTGTGATGTTTGATAATTCTTTGTCGTGTTCTGCTCACATAGAGTACATACTCCCTAAAGCTTATAAAATGCTGGGTTTCTTGAAAAGAAACTGCGCGGAGTTTTC
>OX637532.1:96351009-96353066 GCA_951800035.1 Linnaemya tessellans
GGTCACCAAAAAACTTAAATGCCTGACCCCGTTGCAACCGAGTGAGGGGCCAATCCTGGAGGAAATTGTAGACCATCTCTTTCCCCAGCAGGACGCACCACCTTGGGAGCACAACCCTCCAATTGGGACATTAAATTTTCCCCCGGTTACAATAGCTGAGATTGAGGACGTTGTCTCTAGGTTTAGAGACAAGAAGGCACCTGGACTCGACTGCATTCCAAATATAGTATTAAAGGAGGCCGTCAGGCTTTGTCCCGAGCAGTTCTTAAGAATGGTGAATACATGCTTAGGTAGGGGAATTTTTCCAACAAGATGGAAGAGGCAGAAGCTGGTATTAATACCAAAAGCCAATAAACCCCTAGATGATCCCTCATCTTATCGGCCACTGTGTATGATAGATACATGTGGGAAGTTGCTAGAGGGTGTGATCTGCCGAAGACTTGGGAATTGCGTTGATGACAGAAATGGTCTATCAGACAACCAATTTGGCTTCAGAAGGGCGAGGTCAACAGTGGATGTTATAAACGTGGTAGTAGAAACTGCTGCACGGACTATCTATGGCAGGAGTTGGAGGAATGGCACAAAGGAGTACTGTGTAGTTGTGACGCTGGATGTGAAGAACGCGTTCAACACAGCGAGCTGGGTGCATATTGTTGATGCTCTAACTCGATTGGACATCCCAGAATATCTGATAGGGATAGTGCAGGATTATTTCCGGTATAGGGAATTGATCTATAGTACAGATGCGGGTATAAGGAAACGTAGGATTAGTGGTGGTGTTCCCCAAGGATCGATACTTGGACCATTGTTGTGGAACGTAATGTACGATGGAGTACTAAGGTTGAGGTTACCTGAGAGAGTGCAGATTGTGGGATTCGCAGACGATATAGCGCTGGTGTGTGAAGCTAAGGAATTGCTGGAGGCAGAAACCATTGCAAATGCCAGCGTACAATTAGTAAAGTCCTGGATCACTGCAATGGGATTGACTCTAGCTGATCATAAAACCGAAGCGGTTTTGATTAGTAGTCGTAAGGCTAGGGAAACTATTACCCTCAATGTTGGCACCTGTTCCATAGAATCAAAGGCATTTCTGAAATATCTGGGTGTGATGATTGACACACGGCTATCTTTTCGCGAGCACTTGCGATATATAGCATCCAAAGCATCAGGGACCTGTTTGGCGCTATCTCGGATCATGCCAAACACGAGAGGGCCAAAGTAT
Source organism: Linnaemya tessellans (assembly GCA_951800035.1). Classification (NCBI taxonomy): domain Eukaryota; kingdom Metazoa; phylum Arthropoda; class Insecta; order Diptera; family Tachinidae; genus Linnaemya; species Linnaemya tessellans. The sequence continues at coordinate 96,352,232 of OX637532.1, forward strand.
CTTCAGAGGAAACTGCTCGCTGGAGTAGTAAGGAGCATTATCCTATATGCACACCCGGTATGGTCAGACTCACTTAGATTTTCCACATATGTGGGGCTGGTATGCCCTGTGTATAGGCTAGCTGCTTTAAGAGTATGTAGTGCATTTCGGACAGTGTCGGACGAGGCGGCTTTTATCATTGCGGGTATGATCCCTATCGATTTAGAAATCATGAATAGGGATAACTCTGATTTATGTATGCAAAAATGGCAAGAACGGTGGTCAACCACTGAAAAGGGAAGATGGACTTATTCATTAATACCCGACATCAGATTATGGCTGACTAGGAAACATGGTGATCTGAACTATTATCTAACACAGTTCTTGTCTGGACATGGTTGCTTTAGGTCATATCTATTTCGTTTTAAGCACGACGACTCTCCGTTCTGTCCACACTGTGGTGGGAATGTGGTTGAGGATGCTGAGCATGTCGTCTTTGTCTGCTCACGATTCAGCAACTGGAGGTCGTATTTAGAATATTATATAGAGAATATTATTCCGACCATGCTGGAAACCTTATTGAATTGGACCAGAGTGTGTAGTTTTGTACAGCTTGTTCTAATAGAACTTCGCAGATTAGCACAGATTCGTAGGAGAGTTAGTACGTCTTAGGATTCGTTAGCTACTGACGATTAAATATGCGCATCAGTTCCGAACCTCCTTACCTAGGAACTAAGGAGGACGTAGGAATAACACAGATAATACTACCCACCCTGATGAAATGCCAAAGCTGTCCCAGGGTGGTACTAGTGAAGTTGTCGTGGGGCCACTATTGATAGTTGCTATCATTACGTCC
>OX637532.1:96355766-96370766 GCA_951800035.1 Linnaemya tessellans
GTAGGTGTGGCTTGAAGAATGCCAGTAGCTGTACGGAAACATCTGTTAATGCTAGCGTTTATTTTATCGGTGTTAGATTTTGTTGTCCAACCATATAACGGTATGCAGTACTTTTGCTTGGTGCAAATTATTTTTAAGAGGTTATTTATTTTTTTTTAGTTTACTGATGATATTGTGTATGTGTTTGTCCCAAAGAATGTTTTTTGAGAAGGAAATTCCGAGAATTCTCCTCCATCTCTGGATGTCTTCACATTTGTTTATCGGAATTGTAGCTCCTGTGTCTTCTGTCCATTTGTTTATTATTCGGTCACAGTGATTTACCTATAACAAATATATTGTCTGCATATATTGATATGTGATCAATCCCTCTGAGTCCTGTAAGTTTGTCAAATAATGAATTTACGTATGCAGCATACAGAACCACGGAGAGTGGTGAGCCTTGTGGGACTCCGTTATCTAAGTTTCGCGAATTGGAGATCCACCCATCAACTCTAACAAATATTCTTCTATCAATAAGAAATGATTTTATTAATTTTAATAAACTTATTGGAACGCCCCATTTGTATAGCTCTTTTATTACGACGAAATCAACAACCTTATCAAAAGCTTTCTCAAGGTCTTCGAACAAAATTACTGAGTGTTTGTTTTTCCTTGCGTTTTCTTTGATTGTACTCTCGATTTGATGACACAATGTGGATACTCCTCTGTTGGGTAAATATTCGTGCTGTTCATCTGTTATATTGGCAAGGCAATGCCTCCATAGCCTTTGAGAGATAATTTTATCCAATATTTTGGATAAAATTTTGTCCCTGGTTTTGGTATTGGGGATAATATGGCTTGTTTCCAAGCGTGCGGGTAAACACCTTTAGACAAAATATTGGTATATAACTTGCAAAGCCTTAATTTAAATGTTGTTGAGGCATGCTTTATCATTGAGTATGTGATTTTGTCCAAGCGTGGTGTTGAACCCTTGCATTTTTTTAGAGCAATCGACCAGAGAAACTGGTTCAATTAAGCTTAAAAATTCATTTGTTTGCCTCCTTAAGAGATCAATGTTTAGTTGATTTTTTTCTTGAATGATCTGAGGGCTAAATGAGTTGTTGGAACTTATTGAACTCCACTCGCTAGCGAATGCTTCACCTATATCTTTTGGGGTGGGGTAGAATTTGGTTATTATGATAAATTGTATGAAACCCAATCGATCTTGATGACGTTATCTTCCTGACCTTATTCCATAATACTATGGAATCATTTAATGGATTCATCGAGTTCAGAAAGTTCTCCCACGTTCTTCGTTTTGCTTCACGGCAAGCTCTACGAACAACTGCACACATTTTCCGATAATTTATGGAATTTGAAATGGTTTTCCTCCTCATAAAAAACTTCCACGCTGTATTCTTTTCCTTTATAAGTACAGCAATATGACTGTTAAACCACACCAGTTTGTTTTTGTTATTTTGTTTGGGACCTTGACTTACCGGCATTGATTTATTTGCTGAGCATCTAATAATCTTACCCACTGTTGCTGCTTCTTTGTTGATGTTTTCAGAAAAAGGTATATCGTTGGACAGTTCCATAGTGTTATTTGAAAAAACAACCCAGTCAGCAAGTTTTTCATTAATTTTTTTAACATATTTTATGTGGTGAAGGTTGCAATTTGAATTCTGAATGTAAATGGGGAAGTGATCCCTCATATCAGGGTTCAAGCATTGCCAGTTTAGCGATGGAGCTAAGTCTGTTGTTGCCATTGTGACATCTATTGCTGTGAATGTATGCCTGGTGCTTAAGATTGTGGGGGACCCATCATTTAAAAAGGTAAGATTTTTTTCGTTAGCGAAGTTTTCCCAAAAGTCTCCTCCGGGGGAGTTGTTTTGGGATCCCCATATAGTGTTTTGTGTGTTTAGGTCTCCACATATCAGATGATGGCCAGAATCAAATGCCGGTATTGAGTTTATTAGTTCCTGGTTCATAGTAACACTGGTTTCCTTGTATATGTTTGTGATGTTAAGATTTTGTAACCCTCGAAGGGTTATAGTTTGGTGCAGAAGATCGCATGTAGATGTTTGGTACTGCGTGACATTGAGGGAGTTTTTAACTAATATTGCAATGCCCGATTTACAATAAGAATATGGTTTATTATGATGGAATATTTCGTAATTTGGAATGTGTAAAAGATTTATGTTTCTTTGTATTATATGGGTTTCTTGTAGTATTATTATGTTGGGTTTGTATTTATGTATTAATCGCTCTAAAGCAAATTTATTATTTAAAAAGCCTTGTACATTATACTGAATAATAGATAGATCTAATCCTATATTCATAAAAGCGGTATATAGACTAAAATGCAACTGCAGTACTCCCAAAATCATCCAAACCCCGAACAACCCCCGACCAACACATTCTGCATGAAAAGCTTCATTCAAAATGTCCAGCCCGGGGTCGAAAAAATGCTACGAATAAAGCAGAAGTTTCTATTCTTTTGTTTTATCTTGGGGGTTTTGTGAAGTTCTTGCCAACTGGCTTTTAATATCATCATAAATTGCTTTAGAGTATGGGGTTAAGTAATTTCCAGGTGATTGGCTGTCAGGTTTCTGAGGTCTTTTTGGTGTTGACAGGTTGACTGTTTCTATATCAATTTCCATTTCAGAGTTATTAGTGTTTTCTAGAGGGTGTTGAATATTTTTGGTAACGGTTGTTGTTGAGTTTGTTTTTTGTTCTGGTTTGCTTGTTATTGTTATTGTATGTTGTGATGTTTCTTTTTGAATTTTTTGTTTCATGTTTTCTTGGTTTAAAGTAGATTTGTTGTTGTTTTGGTTGTTTGTGCTCTTATTTTTTGGTTGTTGATTTTAATTTTCTGCTATTGAATTTTTTGTACTTTTGACAATGTTTGCGAACGTGGGCTTGTGATTATTTTTTGAAGGTATTTTGTACAGTTCCGGATTTGAATTATATGTTTTCCAGGCTTCCCTGATAGTGCATCTCCTGTCTATTTTGATTTTTAAAACAGCTTTATGTTTAAGGAAAGACGGGCATGATGATTCATATTAGGCATGCGTATCCGCAGTACAATTCACACAAAACTTTTTGTCGCATGGATCATGAGGCGATAATTCCCCACATTCATTGCAGTGCGCTGGGTTTTTGCAATGGTTTTTGGTGTGTCCTAACTTTTGACAGTTTTTACACCTCATCGGGTTGGGGATGTACTCATTAATTTTAATTCTTTCCCACCCGAGTTTGAGGAAATCAGGTCGTCTTATAAGATTAAATGTAATGATTGCTGCACCCGTTGGTACCAGTATATCGTTTTTCTTTTTCATTATTTTCTTAATTTTGGCCACTTTTTGTTCTTTTAAACCTTGGAGCAATTCCTCTTCTGTTAAGTGTATGACTTTTTAGAGTAAACTTTACCTAAAAAGTATGATATTGAGACACGTATTGTATCGACAAAAATCGATTTTCTGAATTTTTCGGCAGCCTTAAGGTTATTTGTTTTAATGAGGAGATCGCCTGATTTGAGTTCAACAACGTCACTGTATTCATTTGAAATAAAATTTAACCCTTTTTCTATTTGAAAGACATTATATGCAGAAATAGGTTTTGATGGCGATTCTTTATTGATGTTGGTTGTTATGACCAGATACGGTGGCATATGATCGTCGCACTGTCTTATTTCTGGAAGAGGTATAAATTCATCTTCACGAAAGCGTTTTTTCTTATTAGATAAGTCTTCAATGGAACCAAGCTCCCTGAACCTATTATGGTTCTGGGGATGAGAACCATTCATTTTCGGGCGGTTCGACCCTTATAAATAATATATTGTTTTTAATTTCACCAAAAGAAAAGTTTATTTTAACACGAAGTAAAAACAATTGAAACACGTTTCTTAGTTTTGTTTTTGTTGAGAGAGCACAAACTTAAATAACCGTTAGCTATGTGAGTAGAACAGTGGTGGGCACCGTCAATGTATTGGTAAATTGTGTATGTGTTGAGCTTGCGAGCTACCCACCAAACAAAAAGCAAGCGTTTGAAAGATAATGGTGCATTATATATTTATATATAAGTACCAATATATTTTAAGTTGGAAAAAACGTCGATTATGTAAAATTATTAATTAAAAATAAAACATTTTCTAGGTAAACAGTCAAATGAAAAAAAATTAAAAAAGATAGGACAATAATCTGTTATGTGTTCCATTCAAGAAAAAAAATATAAAAGAATGGCTGCTTGCTGGAGCATAACACTCAATATTCGCCAAATAAAAAAAATACGCTGTTGGATGTATCAAACTTAATAAGCTTGATATTTGTCGGCATGGAAGATCATTTTCATATGGGAAACATATTCAAAATATATTTGATAAGTTTTTGCACAGACTAATTAATAAGACTGTTCTGACAGGACACTGTAGCTTTGGGACTCATGCGAGGAGGATGGGTCTAATATACAACGACTATTGCAGAAGTTGCAATGATGAAGAGGAGGAAGAAACTGTCCTCCATCTTCTGTGTCAGTGTCCTGCCCTTGCTAATGTAAGGGCAGCGGCGCTGGGCTCCCGATTCCTGTCAGCTTTCAGGGGTATCATCCTTCCTCAGGGGTACAGGATGGTTTGAAACGGCGGAGGACATCCCTTAGGAGGTCCTCTGCTTAAGTTCATCACAAAGGGACCGAATTGACGGAGCCAAGTGGATTGTCCGCCAGGGACAACGACCCTCTAACCTAACCTAACCTAATTAATAAGACTAAGTGCATTACTAAATTAGAAGAATTAGTATAGTCCGTTATTGGAGAAAAATTGTATAAAAGGTATTGTATGTTATCGAAAGCATTGTTTATGACAAAATATTTTTCGCATATCATTATGACTGACATTGTTTGCTAGACAAATATTCTGGAAAAAAATATAAAAAAATTCGTAAGCATCCGCCTGATATTTATTCGTCGCTGTCTCATCGACGACTGAATTAAAGAGGGTAAGAACACGTGTGAATGACCTCAGCACAATTGTGCTATGAAACGCCCGTATCTGGAGTAGAACGATGAAAACGGCTTTACTTGGCAATTGCCTGTTCAAGACGATATATATATATATATATATATATATATATATGTATATATATGTATATATATATATATATATATATATATATATGTATATATATATGTATATGTATATATATATATATATATATATATATATATATGTATATATATATGTATATATATATATATATATATATATATATATATATATATGTATATATATATATATATATATATATATATATGTATATATATATTAGCAAAGGTTGCTACGGTAGGTACATTGAAAATAAAACAATATAGCAATACACTGTAGTTAAAATATACTCTATTCCAATATATTGCTACAACTCGGCCATCCTGACCCTGAGATCACCTGATCTCACGCTATTTCTCAGACCTATCACGTCCTTTGAACCAAGGGTGCATGTTAGAAGCTGACCAAACGCCTCTGTAAGGCGTACGAGACTGTTGGGATCCTTCGACGTCTCCAAGAAGGTATCGATCATTTCGAAGAACTTTGCATATTTTATATGGACCCTTAAAATTTGGAATTAGTTTGCGAGATACACCGTCCGTTGAATCAAAGTTTCTTATCATGACATAGTCACCATCTTTATATTCCGTTGGAGATCTCCTACGTCTATTAACATACCTTTCGTTATAGTCCTGTAGTGTCTTCTGTTTTACAGCTGCCCTTTGTAGAATCATGTCAAGGTCATTCCCCCGAACACCATTTGCCTCCACTAAAGCCTCTTTTACTGAATCAATTATCTTCCCCCGTTGACCCCTCCGAAACAACATTACACTGGGATGTTCCCCAACCGCCCTATGAATTGTATTATTAAGTGTATGTTCAACCTGTTCTAATACAGTATCGCAAAAAATTCACTTCTCAGCATTTACTAGTTTTGCCAGCATTGGCCCTATGGATCTGTTGACCCTTTCCACCTGTCCGTTTGCCTGAGGGGAACCTGTAGCGATTAAAATATGAGCAACATTGTTTGTGGATAAAAAAATCCGCAAAATCTTTTGAAGTGAAACAAGCCCCACGATCGCTTATAATGCACCTAGGTCTAGAATAAGATCTAAAATATTCTCTCAGAGCATTAATGGCCTCGTTCGTAGTCCTCATAGGGTATAATCTTACAAACTTCGTAAAAGCATCAATTACGACAAAAATATGTTTCAGCGCTCTACCATTGTCCACAGGCCCGTAATGATCTATATGTACAACATCGAATGGTGTATCCGATTTCGGTATACTATGCAAGAAACCTTCCTCTTTACCATTCTTAGATGAATATACAATGCAGTTTACACAGTTAAGTACATGAGTTGCAGCCTTCACCCTTACTTTCGGAAACCAATAAGTCTTCAGTATAAGTTCAGTCATCTTGTCAGTGCCAACGTGGCCCATCTCGTTATGATATTTAAATAAAACATGATCCTCCATATCCCCGGGGACGTAGAACAACAAAGTACCGTCACTAGTTTTTCTATACAGTACACCATTTCTCATTTCGTACAAATTATGTTCGATCTTTTTTTATCCTTCAAACCTTTCAACCTGTGATTCATATTTTGACAGATTATCAAATTTTCCTCAAACGTATTGTATTCAACTACCATTATATTAGTACATCTACTTAATGCATCCACGTGCTGCATCCTGAAGTTCTAAAGCCCATCGTGCAATCCTTGGGTTAAGTTCTCTCCTATTCAACGTCAAAGTTAAAGAGTTACAATCTGTGACAATCTTAAATTTCTTTCCCTGCAGATATATACGGAAACGATTCAGTGCATAAATTATTGCCAATGTTTCGAGCTCGAAGCTATGATATTTAGATTCGGTATCTGTCGTTCTTCTCGAGAAATAAAAAATTGGGTGAAATTTCCCGTAATTTTTCCTTTGTAGCAACACTGCACCGAAGCCAATAGAACTAGCATCGCAGTGAAGTTCGGTCTCATCTCTGGGGTCATACAATGCCAATACTGGAGATCCTGTCAATTTCTCTTTCAACAATTCAAAAGACTTAAGTTCAGCTCCCCCAAATACAAACTTTTTGTCCTTTCTAGTCAAATCATTATTATTATTCTCTACGTCGATGGACAATATTGCATTCTCAAAATTCTCTTCTTCTTCTTCCACAACACTAGTTCTATCACTTGTAGTTAGCTTAAATCCTGCCCTGTTCAAAAAGTCCCTGCCTAATACACACCCGTATGGTGTAGTCTCAGACACGACCAACATCTCAATATATACTACCTTCTTATCAATAATTGCGAAACATTCAAATTTACCATAAACATTCAACATGGAACCATTTATTCCATAAAAATTTACATCAGAACCCAAAATATTATTTAAATAAATGTATTTCAGAATATTGGATCTCCTTACAAAGCTGACTGAGCTACCTGAGTCCATCAAGCATTCTAAAGAAAATTCACTATTAGAACCAGAATTAAAATAAAACTTAAAATACCTTACATATTCATTTTGATGATTAACCGTAATCTTCTTTTCGGGACAGGATGCAACCCGATGATCTATGCTTCCACAAGCATAACAGGCTCCCACTTCTCGTTTTCGTTTTTGACATTCTAAAGCAAAATGTCCAAAGCAGTAGCAATTATAACACCGGAACTTCTTTTCAATTCTACCAGTCTGGTCACCTTTTATTTCAAATTGGTGAGACGGCCGCTTAAGCTCAATTTTGGAGAATGCTTGCAATAACCGCGATTTGTCACTAAAACATTGCAAATTGGCTTGTATTTTTAGTTGAGTATCGGGTATGCCTTCAATTATTTGGTCGACGAGTTATTCTTCATCGATTCCAATTTTGTTTGACAGCATTACTTTCTCATTGTAGTAGTCCACAAAAGATTCGCCATATTTCCACTTACGAGATTGAAAATTGCGTCTCATTACAAGTTTATTTTCTCTTGTGCTAAAAACTTCTATTAATTCCTCTAATATCTGGTCAGAGTTTTCCTTCATAAAATTTGGCTTCAAATGTAGCCAAATTTGTGCTTTGGCTTTCAACTTGCACATTATCAGCGCCTTCACAGTGTTCTCATCAATGTTGTAAATCTCACTAATATTCTTAAATTGTGTTACCCACACTTCAGAAGATAGTACTCCATCATAATCTGGAATTATGTCTTTTAAAACGCCAAACGACATACTAGGTCTTTTATCACCATCATTTGATTCTATTTCTTTCACATGGTTTGTCACACATTTCTGTTTTTCATTTTTAGACACTGCCTTGTTCACTTCTTTCTGTTGTATCCTTTCATTCTGTGCGATTTTTTTCAAGAAATCGTTTTCTCTTCGCAAAAGTTCCTTTTCTCTCTTAATCAGCTCCAATTCTCTTTTCATGACTCCACTTAGGAACTCAAGCCTTTCTCTACTTCCTTCCGGAATCTCATCTTCATCTTGTTCTCCTCTCATCATCTGACTCCCCACTTACACTTGCTGCACCACACTCGTTTGACTGCCGAAACTCATTTGTATTTTCTATCACAACGCAATTGTCCACTTCTTCTACGCCACTTAGAACTTCTACAGTAATTACCTCTGGCTCCTGGGAGTTTTGTTGTATAATGGGACATTCTCCCCTTTCTTCAACAGACAACTCGTTCAATCGTAACACCATCGCACTTTTCGTTCCCGATGAAGGTAAATTAAGATGCTGCAGCCAGAAGCGCAGTTGTGCTGCCGTAAAGTTTTCACCACTAACACTTTCCATTTCAGTTCTTTCTTTGTGTTTTTCTTTTTAAATTTCTTCAAAAAACTTCAAAAAATTTTTCTTTCTTTTAACGCGATTAAAAATTCAAACTTTGTCTTTTCTTTCAACGTGTTAAAAAAATGTAAAAAAAATTTTTTTGTTTGTGAATCCCACTTCTGATTTTGTAGTAATAAAACACGACCGCTCACGTTTATGTTCAAATATTGATTGGAAAATTGCAATACTAACACCTATTCCTAAGCTTGGTAAGGATCCTGGCCTCGTGGAAAGTTATCGTCCCATATCCTTGCTTCCTGTCCTCTCAAAAATCTTGGAAACAATTTTAGCTAAAAGATTCTGGAAATTCACGATTGACAAAGTTTCAAAAATACAACACGCTTTTATACCACGGCACGGCGTTCACAGCCTGTGTCATGAGTTGGAAGACTCGTTGAGAACGAACCTTAAGAAACGTTTACATAGTTTGGTTATATCTGCGGACATTGAAAAGGCATTTGACAGGTTGTGGTGACTTCTATAATTATGGAAATGAATGACTGCGGTATTCCTGAGTGTATACTGGAACTATTGAAATCATTTCTGATGAACCGTAGGGTGGTTGTCAAGGTGGATGACTTCTTTTCATCAAGTCTTCCCCTAGACAATGGTGTCCCTCAAGGTTCGCCATTGTCGGAGGTTTTATACACGATTTATGCTAACTCCTTGCAAGAGCTGTTGAAAATATACCTGGAATGGACTACGTTGGCATCTATGCTGATAACATCTTTGCGATTACTTCAGGTACAGAGGAAGAGACTTACAACAATCTGAACAGACTAGATCAAACGTTGCATAATTGGGCCACCAGCAGAGGTGAGTTATACCGGCAGATAAAGCCGAAGTCCTACATGTCTGCGGAAAAAGAGGTAATTGTCCTGGTACCATAAATATTAGAAATATAGAAATAACCATAACACACCAAATGAGAATACTTGGAATTATATTTACGGGAAATTTATTATGGAACGTAGATGTAAAACATCTAGCATACAAGAGTAAAATTAATAACCTTCTAAAACTTATCTGCTCTCGTTCCAAGGGTCGATACTGCCCTTGATATTTGCCGATCGTAGGTAACTGGTGCGATGCTGCATGGTATCACTATATATGGCTGGACTTCGAAAAGAAACGTAAAGAAAATAGATACTGCCATTAACAACTGCTTCATGACAGCATCAGGGTTACTAAGAGCAACACCACTGGAACGGTTAAGGTTCGAGGCCCGTTACCAAAATTTCGAGTATTCTTTGGAAAAAAGCGCAATTGGCGCAAGAACAATCAAGACGGCCTCCATAACTTGTTTTGGCTGCAATATGAAGACCAGAATCGCTGTCCAACATCTGCCATGGGGCAAATTGTTAAAATTTGAATCAACATAATGTTAGGCTGTCTGAAAGGACCTATTCTACACCTAATTACAACAACTATGCCATGACAGATTCCAGCCTAAGTTTACACAACAAAAACAATATTAACCCTACAATCTTTAAGTAAAAACTGCCGGAGAAAATTTCGGCTTTTGATCCTGAAATCATAATTTATACAGATGGATCGTTTCATGAAGGCGTAACAACATATGGTATTGTACAATAAAGTACATCCCAGTTTGACACTATTCGGGAAACTCGTTTGCCTAATGATGTAGGGATATTTTCAGCAGAGGTAGCCGCAATTAACGCGGCTACTGTGCATATATCTTCAAAAAACGTCAATGTTTTGATTTGTACTGATAGCCTTAGTGCAACGAAGGCATTGGCCAAAAACAACAACGGAATATTTGACAATATCACATCGTTGTCGAATGCAAGCCAGCGAGTTTTGATTTTGTGGGCGCCTTCTCATATAGGTATAGATGGGAACGAACATGCTGATGCAGCAGCCAAAAAAGCACAAAATATATCATCCGTTACGGAAGTCCCATGTATTACGAAAGTCATTAACAATCAGTATAGAGCTTCACAAAGGAGGCTTCAGCATTATTCCTTAAGACCAAAATATGATATAAGCATAATAAGAAGTGATTGTGTTATGCTAAGTCGACTTAGGGTTGGCAAAACCAGATTCAATACTCAACACTACTACGATGGGACAAATCAGGCGAAATGTACATTCTGTAACGTTGGTCTTTCTGTTGCACATATACTAACGGAATGTGAAATCTCCAAAATAGACGAATCCTTGGATAAAGTTATTGACTGCACTACAACCAAGTACCTGTTATCCATAAAGAGCAGTCTTCAAAAACACAGCATTCAAGATGTATGATGGGGTCCATTAAAGTTTATCTAAAGTTTATTCTCCTACATATATTGTCTTGAAAGAATTTTCAACAATTTTATTTTTATGACACTGTTTTTTCTTTATTGTTTTTACCTTTATTGTATTCAATTATTGATTGTTGTTTTAGATTCATTTGAAATTTTTTCAACTCATTCTCTTATATTGATAAATTGTCTGTAATAGAGCGCATATTGTCCAGTTACCCGGCGCCTTTCCCTATATTTTCTAAATTTATTTATAAAATATGTATATTGTAAATAAATAAATATATGTACATATACATATTAATATACATATATACAGTAATTTTCGTTTATAACAAACCCGTTTAATACGAACTTTCGCCTAAAATGAACCAATTTCAAAAGTACGCGTTTTATTTCTAATAATCCATGCAATTTATTTCGCTTATTACGAACTCGTTTAAAGCGAACTTTCGGTTACAATGAACTTTATTTGCACGCAAAACTTGTTTATTTTTCGGTTAAAACGAACCAAAAAGTGGCGCTAGGAAAAAAAAATTTTTTGTTTTCCACTGGCACCACTAACAGTATTTTTTTCCTATGTTCTCGATTCCGGGAATTTTCCTAAGTTTAATGTTTGTTTGTGTGAAGACGATGTGCAGACTGCAGTTGAAAATTGCAAAGTTATAAGATGGACGTAGTACCAAATGAAAAACAAAGAAAATGTTTTTCTTTAAAAGAGATATATGATATAATAAAACGCTTACAACAAGCTGTAAAACAAAAGCAAATATGCCACGAATTGGACCTCAGAAAAGTCAACAATTGCTACAATTTGGAAAAATAAGGACTTGGTCCTAACTAATTTTGAGCAAAACTCCTCACATATAAAAAAAGGTTAAAACCCCTTGTTTCATAGAACTCGACCATTGACTATACAATGTGTAGCGTAAGTTATGCAATAACTTTTCTTCAGTCACGTGATACTCCACAACAAATTCTTGACAACTTGGCTCAAGTGGAATTATATATAAATGAAACTAATATTGGTAATAAGCAAACTAAAATAACTGATTTTTTTTAAACTAATATTTTGTGTTAAAATATCCTAATAATGTTTTAATAAATAGACAAAGGAGTTTCACATGCATGTGCACTTATGTATATAAATGGTTTTTTGCAAGTCTTCATTTAAAGCGAACTTCGGTTAACACGAACCATTTTACCCAGTCCCTTCAAGATATTCCAGATACATAACTTAAAGATTTGTAAATTTTTGGTTTATTTACATTCCTATTTATGTTACTATTTCTTAATCCATATTGATTTATTAATTTATATATTAGCCAAGCTGGAAAATCATATATAGGTACAACAAAGAACAAATTAAAAACTAGGATTGGAGGACATAAAACTGATCAAAGATATAGAGATATAAATTCACAAAAAACTGCATTGTGTTCACATTGTGCTAGATTTAATCATTATCCAAACTTTGAAAATGTTTCAATATTAAACACAGAAAATAATTATAAACGTAGATTTATGTTAGAAATGTTACACATAATCAATACACCAATCACCAAAAGAAATAATTTTAAGGCAGATACAGCAAATGTAGCTCAAAATTATAGACACCTAGTTTATAATAGATAGATAGGCATAGTTTTTTAAAGAAGTTTTGTTACTGTTCAAATATGTTTTTTATTTTAATTTTTTTTTTTTAACTTTTTGATTTTTGTTGAAAAATATATGTGTATGTTTATAATTTATTTAAATTTGTTTGACACATTTTGAATTTTGTTGCTAATTAGTTATATATGTTTATACGTATATATGTATATGAAAAAATTTTTTATGTATGTTTATAGACTACATATGTATGTATACATTTATATGAATAGAGTAAAAAATTGTTTACAAAATTTTTTTAAAATATATATACATGTATACATTTAAATATTTTGTTATAAAGCCTAGTACTCTGTTTGAATTTGTGGAAAATGTTGCGCAACATCAGTTATTTCAGTTTGATTTTTTTTCCTTTTTAATTGAAATTTTGTTTTCCATTTTCAATGAGAAAATTTTTAGTGTCAAAAAATTTTCGTAGGAAATAAATAACATTCATATTATTTCACATGTTTTTCATAATTAAAACAGAGTACTAGTTTAGCAACATTTTTCCACAAATATTTCGATTGAATATTTTTTGTATGGGTTCTGTCAGAATTTCACATGAAATTTGAAATAGAGTACTAGGCTTAATATGTATTTTAAATTTATTTAAATTTGTCTGTAACTTCCTGATTGTTGTTGAAAAATATGTTTATAAGTATATATGTGTTTTTGTTTATATTTATATATATATATATATATATATATATATATATATATGTATATATATATATATATATATATATATATATATATATACATATATATATATATATATATATATATATATATGTATATATATGTATATATATATATATATATATATATATATATATATATATACTATATATGTATATATATGTATATATATTAAGTTTTTTTATTTAACACATTGTTGTCACAATACTAATATATAAATGAAATTTATTTGTTGGTGGTTAAGCAATGTCTATATGCATTTCATTGGTGCTTTACCAAATCGTCAGTAGACTTCAACCACAGTTTTGAAAAGTTAAAAACCTCTTATCTTATGCATATACTTCCGAAAACCATCTGAGAATTCACAACTTGTAAATTACAAATTATTTTCAAAAATAACAACAGAATATCCAATGGATTTCTGATTGTATAAAGGTGTAGAAAAATAAAATAGATTCGTATCAAACATACTAGCCCAGTTCACAATCTCGAGCAAGTAGTCTAGCATCGTAGCATGAGCAAAATAATTGTACTCTACACCAACAAAATACGTTGAAAATGCTCTCAAATATTCTCTCAATTTGCAAATGCTATAATGCAAGACCATTTGCACAGGATTGTGAATTGGGCTACTTTATTTGTTGGTTTAGTTTTGTATGAGTTGCAAGCCTATGTTCTTGTTCTGTTGTTATTTTTGAAAATAGTTTGTAATTTACAAGTTGTGAATTCTCAGATGGTTTTCGGAAGTATATGCATAAGATAAGAGGTTTTTAACTTTTCAAAACTGTGGTTAAAGTCTACTGACGATTTGGTAAAGCACCAATGAAATGCATATAGACATTGCTTAACCACCAACAAATAAATTTCATTTATATATATGTATGTATATATATATATATATATATATATATATATATATATGTATATATGTATATATATATATATATATATATATATATATATATATATATATATATATATATGTATATATGTATATATATATATATATATATATATATGTATATATGTATATATATATATATATATATATATATATATATATATATATATATATATATATATATATATACATATTGTCAAATTAATAAGTACACATCCATTCATGCGTTTTCACCTACTTTTTAGCCTTCTTTTTTAAAATTTAATTTGGCAACTTCGACATAAATAGCAAGTTCTGATATGGCACTTATGTATTTTTGCTAGACAGTTGCAAAGATCCCGTTACTTTTTGTTTCTTTGTAAATTTTGTGTTTAAGGGCGAATGCTGCTTGGTCAAAAAAATAAGTACATATTTATATTTTTAATATATGACCTCAAGTTGAATAATTTTTAAAAAAGGTTTGTTAGTTAATTTATTGTCTCTTTAAAAGTAATCAAGAAGAAATAAAATTGGATTAATAGATGGGTCGAAATAAACACTGTACGCCAGAAGAAAGAAGACTCGCGCTAAAGTTAAGAAACAAAGGAGAATCTTTGAGATCAATTGCCAAACATCTGGATAGGTCGCTGTTTTTTGTTCAAAA
>OX637532.1:96375766-96578266 GCA_951800035.1 Linnaemya tessellans
AGGTTATATCAACCTTGCGTATGTTATTTGGTAGACCGGAAAATATAATTGACAATCTATTGGCGAAACTTAGGGCTGGTCCAAATGTAAATACAAATAAATTGGATACGCTTGTGCTTTTTTCTCTTAATGTAAAGAATATTGTTGCAACTATGGAGGCAGCAAATTTGCGTGCACATTTAAACAACCCAATGTTAATTCGGGAATTAATGAACATTTACCACATCAGTTGAGACTTGAATGGGCATTGCAATCGAGAGGACTTAATGTAATCACTCTGGTGGAATTTAGCAAGTTGCTGTTTAATTTAGCAGCGGCGGCTAGTGAGGTTATGCCTATTCTAGACCCACATTCGAGTGCACAGGAAAATATGAAACGAAAAGCATCGCGTGTAAATATACACGAGGAACGCACGAGTAATGACGGCGGCCTACGCGGAAGTCGTTTTGAATCAAGATGTTTCGCTTGCGATGAGATTGGCCATTTTATAGTACAGTGTGAAAAATTCAAGCAAATGAGCTATGATGGAAAGTGGAAACTGATTCATGAGGGAAAAGTCTGCCGCACATGCCTTAAGTTACACGATCAGAAATTCTGTAGAAATCGTAGAGTGTGCGGTGTCCGGGATTGTATAGCTAAACATCACCCGTTGCTTCACAGGCCTGAATTCGCTAATAATAATAATAATAGGTCATTGCCATCTGTCGTTACGGTACATAGCATGTTAACCTCAAGTGTACTTTATAGAATAACTATTTATGGAAAATATGCAAATGTTACTGAATACGCTCTTTTAGACGAGGCATCTGGCCCGACTTTAGTTGAAAGGTCTGTTTTGAAAGAACTCGGTATACATGGCGAAGTATCCGAATTGTGTATAAGATGAACAGATGGTAGTTTACGTTTTGATAATAATTCAGAAAGAGTAAGTTTAAAAGTTTCTCCCGCTGGTAATGATACAAAGCAATATTTATTAAGGGGCGTACGATCTGTGGATATACTTGATTTGCCAAGACAGACATTAATATTTTCTGAATTGGCAGAAAAATACAAGCATCTGCGTGGACTTCCAGTTGCATCTTACAAAAATATAATTCCTAAAATCATATTCGGATTAAATAATAAAACAGTTGCAATACCTTTAAAGTTTAAAGAGGGCGGAGAAGATGAACCCGACTTGGATGGAGCATCTATGGATCAATGGCCCCGGAAGCGGCAGGTGCTACGGGTGTAGGATTGCAACTGCATGTGTGTGAGTGTCACGATGATATTGCTATACAGAAACTTATAAAACAAAGTTGTCAGCTGGAAAATGAAGCATCTGTGACTCGAAAAGATGGCAATGGCATTATGTCCGAAATTCAGAATAAGGTAACACGTACTGATGACAAATTTAAAGTGAAACTTCTTTGGAAATCTGCTACTTTCAACAATTCCGGGTAATTACGATATGGCATTAAGAAGGATGGTATGTTTCGAACGAAAGCTACAAAAGGACAGCGACTTAAGAGTTCGTGTTATTGAACGCATTGAGGAAATGGTAAGCAGGGTCTATTTACGGAAACTAAGTGAGTCAGAATCCATAAAAGAGTTTCCTAGGAAGTGGTACCTGCCAATTTTTGTGGTAAACAATTCGAACAAACCCGAGAAGATGTCAATAGTTTGGGATGCTGCTGCTGAGCACCAAGGAGTGTCATTGAACAGTTGTCTTGACAACTGTCCAGATCTACTCACGCCGCTTATAAATGTTCTTTTCAACTTCAGAATTGGTAAAATAGGAATAAACGGTGATATATCGGAGATGTTTCACCGGGTTGCAGTCGACGAGAATGATACTCATTCCCAGAGGTTCCTATGGCGAAATAGTGAAAGCAAACGGAAACCTGATATTTTTGCACTACAAGTTATGTCTTTTGGAGCCAGCTGTTCGCCGTCTTTGGCGCAATGTGTTAAGAACACTAATGCAATGGAACTCGAACGAGAATTTCCCCGTGCGGCAAAATCTATTTTAGAGCGCCATTATGTAGATGATATGCTGGACAGTGTTGATACCATAGACGAGGCTATTACGTTGGCAAAACAAGTACGTGAGATTCACAGAAGTGGTAATTTTTACATTCGCAACTGGATGTCAAACGCCAAGGAGGTTGTTGCAGCTATGGGAGAAAGGGATGATACGGAAACGTTTTGCCAAGCGGGAAAGAGAATCGAGCAGGCTATAGAGCCAGAAAGTGTCCTGGGAATGTGGAGAACTCAAGATGACAGCTTTACCTTTAATCTGAAATATACTAAAGCGCCCACGGAAACATTGTCCGGCCAAAGGCTTCCGACGAAGAGGGAGTTATTGAGATTGTTTATGTAAATTTTTGACCCATTGGGACTTTTATCGTTTTATACAGTACAGATGACGATATTATTGCAAAACGTGTGGCGCAAGGAAATTTCATGGGACGAGCCTATCGCAGAGGTATTTTCTCAAGACTGGTTTCGATGGTTGTCCACCCTGCCACACGTTGAAAATACTAACATTCCGAGGTGCTACTTTGGAATCGGTTGCAGTGGCGACAGTAAAGTTGATTTACATGTGTTTAAAATGTGTTGTGGAACGCGTTTGCGGTTGTAGCATATTTTCACATAGAGACGCGCAATGGAATAGAAACATCATTAGTGGCTTCCAAAACAATGGTAGCACCCTTACTGCCAATCTTTATCCCACGCATGGAACTTTGTGCAGCCGTACTGGGATCCCGTTTAGCAACAATCATCATCGGTGGGCACGACCTTAAAATTGAATCAACAACATTCTGGACTGATTCGAAAACAGTACTCATATGGTTAAAATCAGACCCAAGGCGATTTAAGCAATTCGTCATGTTCCGCGTTGCCGAGATACAAGATAACACAAGTATTTCTAACTAGCGTTATGTGCCTTCAAGGCAAAATGTAGCTGACTTATCCACTAAGTGGACGAGACAACCTCTTTTCGATGCAACAGACCTGTGGTTTACAGGACTATCATTTTTACGACTTCAAGAGGAGTGGCCGAAACGGAAGACACATCAAACGTTGGCTTTGCCGCCAATCTAGCAGATGCTCAACTGGTAGCAGTTCATGTGCATCAAAATAATATAGTTGTTGATTACACCAGATTTTCAAAATATGAGAGATTGATAAGAACCATGGCATACGTAAAAAGAATCATTGAGCAAAAAATATTTCATCAATTTACAAATGATGATTTAAGTCTTACCTGCGAACAATTGCACTGGAGCCAGATGTATTTGGTTCGACTTGCGCAATCCCATACTTATGCTTATGAAATTAGTTTGTTACAACGGAACCCATATTGTGTCCTGCCAAGGACAAGTGAAGTAAGAAAATTATCTCCATTTGTAGATGATAATACAATTTTACGATTACGCAGTCGTTTATATATATATATATATATATATATATATATATATATAAGTATATATATATTATATATATATATATATATATATATATATATATAAGTATATATATATATATATATATATATATATATATATATATATATGTATGTATATATTAGGGTGGGTCAAATTGTATGGGGCCAAAAAATGTTAAAGTGCTCATCGCGATTGTTATTCTTTGGGTCATTCCAAAAAGTTTCCCAAAGAAACCATAGGTCTAAAACGAATTTTGACCCTCCGGAATTTGCGCCGAAGTTTTGTATGAGATTTGAAGCATTTGAACGTAAAATTTCATACATTTTAAATCCCAAATATAAAACTAACGGTAAGCTGTATGGGAAAGTATTTATACTCCTCTGATAGCGTGAAGTCTCTAGAATTTTAGTACATTTAAGCTTTTTCCTTTAAATTGATCGTGGAGTTGATACTTTGAAAATTGTAAAACGAGCCGTTCAAAATTATGGCCAATTTTTTAAAAAAAGTTGCATTTTCAAATCTTCCTATCTAAGCTGTTTTAAGTAACAAATAAAAGTTTTTATACTCTTTGGATTCTGCGAAGTGCCAGCAATACAACTTTGGTTGGAATAATCAAGTTAGACATAGGCTTCAAAACAATAAAAAACAAAATAATCGAAAAAAATCATAAATGGCATTTTGCATCATTGAACTCTTATTAATAAAAATGAGCGACAGACTTTAAAAATATTTACAGCAGTAAAAAGACGAGAACATTATCTTTCCATTGACATATAATTTGTGTACATGATCTTATAATTTTATACAATTATTGACATCCAAATTCTAAACTTTCAAAAATTAAAACCTCTTGTATAATAATAACACAAGAAGTGTCAACAATACAACGATACCACAAGCTTTGGTTAGAATAATTAGGTTGGTCAAAGGCTTTAAAATTAGAAACTAACCATGCAAAATTTCTCTAAGTTTTTTCTTTGTATTGACTTTGTAATTTATAAGATCACGTGTCTTGTTGTATTAGAAAATCATTAATAAATAAATAAAATAAATAATTTGGCTTTCTCAGAATGCAATCTGAAACTTTTAAGAGCCAAAAATGTTTTGCGTTAAAGATTGCGGAGATGTGGGATGGGGAACTCATTCATGGCCTATATCGATTTCGTTTAATTTATACAAAGAAACAAAGTATGTTTTTTCTTATATTTTTTTTCAACAATTCAACTTAAAAAATATAAAATATAAATTAAAAAAAATCAACTGAGTTCAGTAATAAATAAAAAAAAGCAGAAATACAAGTTTTAGAAAATAATAAAAAATAAATTATTTTTGAAAGTCTTTATTGCTGTCAAGTTTAGAGTATAACTCCTTCTCGATTCTGTTCCAAAACTCGTTTGGACACGTTAGCCAGCAACTGAACGTGTCTTTCCGTTTTTTGTATATGTAATAGAATTTTCGGATCAGATATCAGTGGAATACTGTTTTCTAGATGTTTTTCTAGATATTCATGAGGAATATTTAGAGTTAATGGTGGTCATCATTCATGTCAATCATATTCGTATAATGCGTGCAATTGAAGTTTATGGTAGGTTTTTTATAATCTCTTAGATGCATCGGATCTTCCAAATGGTTACGGTAGTGTAAAATTTTTTTAAAAGCTAACTCACGTATATGCTTTTCATCGTCGAACAACATTGCCAATAAAATGTTTTCTGAGTGAGCACAATACGCGTTTTCTTTGGCAACATTATTCACAATTTGTATTAAATTTGAATCCAAATATTGAGTCCAACGTGTGAATTTATAAAATGATACACTACCGTACACGACAGAATTATAATATTGAAGTACATTGGGGTATACACTTTCATTATATAGTTTACCAGAATACTTAAATTTTTAGATGGCTTATTAGTTGTTTCATACCGTAATAATCTACTGGCCTTGGTGAGCCAGCGAGAATGTGCAATTGGGCCTGGTTTAATGTTGGACAAATCCGCCGAAACCTCACCCGAGGAAATTGCAAGTGCCATTTTGAATAAGTACGATGCATTGGTAGTTAATTGAATATCATTTAAATCTGGTATATACTTATTCCAGTGTAATCGTCTCAAAATTATATATCGCCTGAAAATAGAAAAAATTTTATCATATAGTATTGAAACATAATAATTAGGAAATATAATTAAAAGTAATAATAGTTAATTTATAACAATTACATACCGCAAGGTTTTCGTAAGTTAGAATTTGTTTGCTCAAAGTTCCGGTCGTTTGTGGTCCAAAGTGTCAAACAAACGTCGAAGCGGAAGCTCATTAAAGTGGAGAAGACACACAAACCAATGCAGTGGTCTATTTAACTGAATTTCGAATCGTCGCAAAATTTCATTTCTTATGCCAGTATTTGCTCGCTCTGCATCGCAGCATATGCCAATCAAAAAATCCAGAGATATTGTTTTGTGGCTGAAATATTCATTCAATTTGATGACTTTGTCTTCAGAGTCTTCATTTTCCACTTTTACGTAGCCTAATAATTGGGAGTGTGGTTCCTTTAACACAACTAGATGAGGTTCTTTCACCATCCTTGGATGCAATTTGCTATCGATTTTTTTCATCGTTAATGAATCATTTTTCTCGCCGTCGAATGAAAATGCAATTAATTTGGAAGCATCACATCGATTTAAGGTCACTTTTTGTCTGCATTTAACTTTTTGTCTACGAACTTTAGCCTTATCCATAATAACAAGATTGCCACGGTCATCGTTTACGCCAATATCTTTCATTAGAGATGTTGCTAATGCCGATGCTATTCTATCGGAAACACCAAATCTGTCACACATCATAGCAAAGTTGAAAGCGTCGTATCTGGGAGCATATGGCCCTCGTCTCATTAGAGATGCATCTTGTATACCTACTGGGTTTGGACTTTGCTCATTTTCACTTTGATAATCTTCTTCTGGTACGTAAGTTTGGTCCCGGCTCCCTTCAATTGTTTGTATTATTATAGACGTTGGTATGTGCTCTTCAGTTTCCGCCTCGCATTCCGGTATCGTAGATCTTCTCTCATTATGTTGATCTATCATGACCTCACTCAACTGTTCTGGTAACAATTCACATGAGCATAGAGCTGCTTTCAAATCGCATTTACATTTTCCAATATAAAATAACTCTTTCATGGATTGTAGGAACGCTGTGAGAGGAGCGCCTTTATTTCTGCATTTAGTTTGGTACATGTCAACCATTAGTATTCAATTCCTAAGAATATTTCGTTTGGGTAGAATTCTTATATAAAGTTTGCTCCAAATTTGAATTAGTTTGTCTGCGATGTGGGGAGTAAATGTTTTATATGAAAACTTCTTATTTTGCAGTTTTTCTCGCTCGGCCATGAAAAAATAACATCTTAAAATATTCTGTATAGTTGGCAGATTAAGACCACTTAAATCAGAAGGGTTACCAAAAACATTGTAAGAAGGTATAT
The DNA here is from genome assembly GCA_951800035.1 of Linnaemya tessellans. Classification (NCBI taxonomy): domain Eukaryota; kingdom Metazoa; phylum Arthropoda; class Insecta; order Diptera; family Tachinidae; genus Linnaemya; species Linnaemya tessellans. The sequence goes on from OX637532.1 coordinate 96,382,673, forward strand.
ATATCATGTTATTTTCACTTTCGGTACTTGCTAATATTAATGCGGCTTGAGATGTTGACGGCAATGGATCCATAGTTGAAACGATATTGTTTTTGGTCGTTTTAATTTTCTTTTTATGTTCTTAAAATTTCAAATTATTTTCACGTTATGAAATTTTTATCACTTGTTATCCACGAATACCCTCCTTTCAAAGTTTTTACTGAACTAATTTATTTTTGCGCAAATCATGCTATTATAGGGCAAATTAACAAAAATTGGAAAAATCTACCTAAGTGTTCTTATTAATTTTTGCACAAAACCGCATCAAAATTTTTTACATATTTGTTTTTTGTATTATACCGCAAATAAAAAAGTATATGACTGTATGTATGTAATTTTTTTCAACTGAAATAAATGAAAGATTCCTGAATGCAATTATTTATGACTTGTGCGGGAATTTCCGTCATCCAAAAGTCTTTAAATATACTTATGACGGGAATTTCCGCTGATAACCGGGTTTCTAGCTGAAAAAACATTTGATTCTCTTGGCAGTCACAGCGAAATTCAAGTGCGGCCGAAAGGGTTAATATACACAAATTATACATATGTATATGACACGTGGCATATTTTTTACATATTTGATTTTTGTATTGTACCGCAAATAAGAAAGTGTATAACTGTATGAAAGATTCCTGAATGCAATTATTTATGACATTACCTCTATAACTGTATGTTATTAATATACAGAAATTATATGTCAATGGCAAGATAATTTTCTCGTCTTTTCTCTTACTGCTGTAAATATTTTTAAAATCTGTGGCTCATTTTTATTAATAACAGTTCAGTAATGCAAAATGCCATTTATGATATTTTTCGATTATTTTGTTTTTTATTATTTTAAACCCTATGTCTAACCTGATTATTCCAACCAAAGTATTTTTGTACAGTTGTATTGCTGGCACTTCGAATCCAAAAAGTATAAAAACTTTTATTTGTTACTTAAAACAGCTTAGATAGGAAGATTTGAAAATGCAACTTTTTTTTTCAAAAATTGGCCATAATTTTGAACGGCACGTTTTACAATTTTCAAAGTATCAACTCCACGATCAATTTAAAGGAAAAAGCTTAAATGTACTAAAATTCTAGAGACTTCACGCAATCAGAGGAGTATAAAAGCTTTCCCATACATCTTACCATTAGTTTTATATTTGGGATTGAACATGTATGAAATTTTTCGTTCAAATGCTTCAAATCTCATACAAAACTTCGGCGCAAATTCCGGAGGGTTAAAATTCGTTTTAGACCTATGGTTTCTTTGGGAAACTTTTTGGAATGACCCAAAGAATAATAATCGAGATGAGCACTTGAGGAAAAAAAAAGTGATCCACCCTAGTATATATATACATATATATATATATATATATATATATATATATATATATATATATATATATAAGTATATATATGTATGTATATATATATATATATATATATATATATAAGTATATATATGTATGTATATATATATATATATATATATATATATATAAGTATATATATGTATGTATATATATATATATATATATATATATAAGTATATATATGTATGTATATATATATATATATATATATATATATATAAGTATATATATATATATATATATATATAAGTATATATATGTATATATATATATATATATATATATATATATATATATATATGTATATGTGTATATATATATATATATATATATATATGAATATATATATATATATATATATATATATATATATATATATATATATATATATATATATATATATATATATATGAATATATATATATATAAATATATATATATATATATATATATATATATATATATATGAATATATATATATATATATATATATATATATATATATATAAATATATATATATATATATATATATATATATATATATATGAATATATATTTTTTTGGGACGTTATGCTAGCAACTATCAATAGTGGCCCCACGACAACTTCTCTAGCACCACCCTGGAACAGCCTTGACATTTCGTCAGGGTGGCTAGTATAATCAGTACTACGTCCTCCTTAGCTCCTAGGTAAGGAGGTTCGGAACTGATGCGCATACTTTATCGTTGGTTACTAACGAAATCTAAGACGTATTGATTCTCATACGAATGTTTTCTAATCTGCGAAGTTATATTAGAACTAGCTGTACAAAATTACACACGCTGGTCCAATTTAATAAGGATTCCAGCATGACCGGTATTATATTCCCCGGGCTGATCGTACGCCCTAATCCTTCTTCTAAATACGACAACCAGTTGTTGAATCATGAGCAGACAAAGACGACATGCTCAGCATCTTCAACTACATTCCCACTGCAATGTGGACAGAACGGGGAATCGTCGTGCTTGAAAAGAAATAGATATGACCTTAAGCACCCATGTCCAGACAAGAACTGTGTTAGGTAATAGTTTACATCACCATGTTTCCTAGTCAGCCATACTCTGACGTCGAGTATTAATGCATAAGTCCATCTTCCCTTTCCAGTGGTTGACCAGCGTTCCTGCCACTCTCGTAAACATAAGTCCGATTTATCCCTATTTATGATCTCTAAATCGTGGGGTTCGTGGGTGCTGTTGGCTGAAGTAGTAGAACACGAGGCTATGAAGCGGAGGGTCGTGAGTTCGAGCCCGCGTTGAGTCATGAAATATTGTGTTGAATTCTTCTAAACAGCATTAGTGCGTGGTTGTGTTAGTTGTTGCCAGCCTGTTTCAATGATGAAGGCATAGTCACTGATCACTGAACATAATTGGCAGCGACTGACACTATCATGTACTAAAAGCAGAGTAACAGCACCCACCTTCATCGGCCCTGTAGCAAAAATTAGCCGGCGAAGTAAAAGGTTGAAATAGCTACAAAAACAACTGTCTATCTTCTCATCTCTCCTAATCTGTCCCCTCAATACTATCCCCTCGTTTTCAGTTCCGGCGCAATGCATTGCATATATAGGGGTCATCCCCTGAGTGCTGGTCCTACTCCTAAAAAAAAAAAATCGATTGGACTTATACCTGTAATGACAAAAGCCGCTTCGTCCGACACTGACCGAAATGCACTACATACTCTCAAAGCAGCTAACCTATACACAGGGGATACCAATCCTACATATGTGGATTATCTAAGTGAATCTGACCATGCTGGGTGTGCATATAGGATAATGCTCCTTACTACTCCAGCGATCAGTTTCCTCTGAATATATTTTGGCCCTCTTGTATTTGGCATAATCCGAGATAGTGCCAAGCAGGTTTTCGATGCTTTGGATGCCATATATCGCAAGTGCTCACGAAAAGATAGACGTGTATCAATTATCACGCCCATATATTTCAGAAATTCCTTCGATTCTATGCAACAGGTGCCAACATTCAGGGTAATAGTTTCCCTAACCTTACGGCTACTAATCAAAACCACTTCGGTGTTATGATCAGCTAGAGTTAATCCCATTGAAGTGATCCAGGACTTTACTAATTGTACGCTGGCATTTGCAATAGTTTCTGCCTCTAATAATTCTTTGGCCTCACACACTAACGCTATATCGTCTGCGAATCCCACTATCCTTACTCTTTCAGGTAAACTCAATCTTAGTACTCCATCGTACATTACGTTCCACAACAATGGTTCAAGTATCGATCCTTGGGGAACTCCACCGTTAATCCTACGTTTGATTATACCTACATCTGTATTGTAGATCAATTCTCTATTCCGGAAATAATCCTGCACTATTCTTATTAGATATTCTGGGATGTCTAATCGAGTCAAAGCATCAACAATACGCACCCAGTTTGCTGTTTTGAACGCGTTTTTTACGTCCAACGTCACAACTACACAGTACTCTTTTGTACCACTCCTCCAACTCTTGCCATAGATAGTTCGAGCAGCAGTTTCCACTACCATATTTATAGCATCCACTGTTGACTTTGCTTTCCTGAAGCCAAATTGGTTGTCTGATAGGCCATGTCTGTCTTCAACCCAATTTCCAAGTCTTATGCAGATTACACCCTCTAGCAATTTCTCACATGTATCTGTCATACACAGTGGCCGATAAGATGAGGGGTCATCTAGGGGTTTATTGTCCTTTGGTATTAACACCAACTTCTGCCACTTCCATCTTGTAGGATGGAAATATATATATATATATATATATATATATACAGTATATATATTTATTTATTCATATATATATATATATATATATATATATATATATATATATGTATATATATATATATATATATATATATACAGTATATATATTTATTTATTCATATATATATATATATATATATATATATATATATATATATATATATGTATATATATATATATATATATATATATATATATATATTATTTTATTTGTTTTTCTAGCTCTTAGTAAAAATGTTGTGTGCTCACATCCACACACGATCATTACTTATTTTAATAAGGAATTCGTTGGAAATTTGCATGATGTAAAAGTTACAACTACACAATTCCAAAGTCGGACAATGTTGAAAGCTTTTGCAGTAGCAGCGGCAAGAGCAAAAGAACTATATGGTGTAAGTACTTTTTGTTCGTTTTAGTTCAAGGACTTTCTGTATGTCATTTTCTTTTCAGGAAACTACTGATGGAAATTTACCAAAACCCATTGTTGTGCAAAGTATACATACCGATGGCCGCACGTTCCATTTTGGAATTTTGCAATTGAACACCCTGAATCTTGACGATTCATGTCATTCCAAAAATTATTGGTACCACGAATCAAATATGTATCTGTATGCTGAATGTGGCTATAAAAGTGGACGCCCTTACATAAAAGATTATAACAAGGACGTTATTCGTTTCTTGAATGCATTTTACAACAACGCCTAAACGTGAGCAATTATAAAACAAACCCTTATCCAGTACATGTGCCAGGTTGCAGTCAGCGGTTTATGGGGTTCTAAATGTATTCTGTATTTTGATATTGTGTCGACACGAGGGTTTGATTTAAATTAAGGAAACGCTTTGAGTTTTATTTCAGTTTATTACAAACTCTTGAGTCGATTCGAGACCCATTAAGTATCTACCCAATAAAGAGCGATCGATGTCTTTTTTTGTTGTTACAATGAAAGTTTTATTAGTAAAAGAAATTTGATATATACATAAAAGATTACAAAAGGCGGTTTAATAAGCGTTACAGAGTCGTACCATAAAGTAATAAAAATAGTGATGCAATAATGTGCATACAATTGAATATGATTGCCGACACCCCTTCTCAATATTACAAATATTGCTATAAATATATTCAATTACTCCAATTTACAAATATTTCATAAAAAATTAATACTATGATCATTTGCATAAACCAATTAACTGTCTAATTTTACACATTCTTATCTTCTGTAAGGGTTTGGTCAGAATATCAGCTAACATGGAATCAGTTGGACAATATTCATATAATACTCTTCCAGTTCTAAATAAATCGCGTATAAAATAATATTTTACATCTATATGTTTACTCCTAGGTGATATTTTCTCGTCTTGTAGTATTTTCAAACAGCTCTGGTTATCTTCAAAAATAATTGGGTCACGGATATCAATTTCAAATTCTTTCATCAACTGGATGAGCCATAGAAATTCTTGAGACGCTTCAGCAAGAGAAACAAATTCAGCCTCAGTAGATGACAATGTTACATTTTGTTGCTTTCTGCTGGCATAACTTATTACAGCATCACCAAGCTTAAATATAAAACCGCTTGTTGATTTACGGTCATTCATATCTCCTGCCCAGTCGGCATCAGCAAAACCTTTTAACTGCAAGTCTGATCTAGAGCCAACACACAACCTTAAGTATTTAGCCTCCACTAAATTCCACGCTTTGTTGTCCTTTAACGCCTTTACCTCATCTTCCATAGCTTTTAACCAGTATTTTCTGTCGGGTCTGTACAAAACATCTTCGTAATTTGTTGGATCAGCTTTATCACAAATTTTATACCCATACTTCTTGGGAGGTATACCCTTGTTACCTCTCGAAGATGTTCTGGTAGTAACTTGTTGTATTGTTTCCAAATCAGTTGACGATGAAAATTCTTCTGCAGATTCAAAACCATTAAAGTTATCAACGCTCACCGTATCAATATTTCTTTCATTTGATGATTCATCCAATACAGAATTGGAATATATGTTCATTGGGGAAGAATTGATCTCGCAATCCTTATCTACACCATCCTCAGCAACAACAACAACAGCAACTGGCTCCAAAAACCTTACATCTCGGCTTATGATGATTCTTTCTGTCTCGGTATTTAATAAACGAAAAGCTTTCGTTTCTTCTGCATAGCCGACTAATTTGCATTTGACAGATACCTCGTCCAATTTTCTACGTTTTTGTTTATTAATTTGAGCATATCCCACAGTGCCGAAAATACGGATATGTTTTAAATTTGGTGGATTCCCGTGCCATAATTCATACGGTGTTACATCTACCGCTGCAGACAAAAGCCGATTTTGTATATAATTTGCGCTGTTAACGGCCTCCGCCCAAAATTTTAAATTCATATCCGCCTCGTACAACATACATCTCGCCATTTCCATCAGGCTTCTATTTTTTCTTTCCGCTACCCCATTTTGCTCAGGAGTGTAGGGTGCCGTTAGCTGGTGAATGATTCCTTTATCCTTGAAATATCGTTGCATTTGTTTATTTACGAATTCCCCACCGCGGTCTGTTCTTATTATTTTGAGTCGTTTTCCACGTTGATTTTCCGATTGTTCTATAAATTGTTTTATTTTCTCAAAAGTCATATCTTTCGATGCAAGAAAGAATACAGTACAATAACGACTGTAGTCGTCAATAAGCGTCAAAAAATATTTATTACCACCAGGTGTTACATTTTGCATCGGTCCACACAAATCACAATGCACCAAATTTAGAATTTCCTTAGACTTAGAGGCTGACGACTTTGGAAATTTATTTCTTGCAAGCTTTCCTCTTAAACAGATTTCACAATCAGCAGAACATTTGCATTTCTGAATTTTTATTCCCTGTACCAGGTTTTTATTAACAGACGCATTATGGCTTGTATATTTTTGTGACCAAGTCTACGATGCCAAACATGGACACAATCATTTTTATATTCTGATATATTGAATGCGTTTTCTTTATGATTTAACACAAACAAATTGTTATTGAGGTAAGCCGTAGCACAAATTTTTCCTTCCTTAGAAATTTTGCACCCATATTTATTAAACATAACCTCAAAACCAATGCTAGTGAGCCGCCGGACAGATAAAAGATTCCCATCCAATTCAGGGATGAAAAGAACGTTTTGAATATTTACCTCCTTATTTCCGCAAAATAGTTTGCAATCGCCCACCACGTACTTTAACCTCAGTACCATTAGCCATATATACAGTGTCTGCTATTTTATTAAAATTTATAAAATACTTCTTTTTGCAGCACATGTGATTTGTCGCCGCAGAGTCTACATACCATTCAGAATTTGGTCTTTGTTGCATTGCGCCAAAACAAACCTTACTTTCATCTTTTGCGATATTCGCACGGTTGTTGTTGTTGTTTCTCTTATTTCTGCAGTCTTTCTTTAAATGACCCGGCTTGCCGCAAGAATAACATTTTGGCACAAATTTTCCTTTCTTTTGAACTTTAAAAACGGAATCATTTTCTTGTTCGACACCAGACTTTCTTTTGTATTCTTGACTTAGCTTCTCTCTGACGAAATCGATTGTGAGGTCAGCTTCCGGACGCATTTCCAATGAAGATATCAAGTTGTTATAGTCATCGGGCAATGTGCCAAGCAAAAATGCCACAGTTTTGTGCTCCTCCATACTTTCACCTAGATCTCGCAAACGGTCAACAATCGACAAAAATTCGTTAATGTGGTTTTCCATACTTTGACCACTTATCAATCTTTTCGACGACATTTGTCTAAGGAGACTCACTTTGTTTGTTATGTTTGCCTTTTCGTGGTGTTTCTTGAGAGTATCCCAAAATTCCTTCGCTGTTTCTAAATTTTTAATTAATATTTTCTGGGACTCTTCTACAGCAAGGCCTATTGCAGCCCTGGCCGGTCCATCTTGCGCCAACCACTTAGCATCACGCACCTGCGGAATCCCACCAACAACCACGTCCCACAACTCCTTTTCCAATAACAGCAATTCCATATTGAATTTCCATAGATGGTAATTACTATTTGTTAATTTAGGAAATTGTACTACAGTGTTCATCATGGACCTTTATTTTATCCAAAAATAAAACTTTAAAATACCAAGAACCAACAATTAAAAAATTGCGGGACTGGGCCCATAACCTGTTGTTACAATGAAAGTTTTATTAGTAAAAGAAATTTGATATATACATAAAAGATTACAAAAGGCGGTTTAATAAGCGTTACAGAGTCGTACCATAAAGTAATAAAAATAGTGATGCAATAATGTGCATACAATTGAATATGATTGCCAACATTTTTCATATTGTGTTCTAATTAATTTTGTAATAAATCAATTATGACTAGAATTGTATCAAAGACTACATTTATAAATATGTTGCACTGCCATACATGTTTTGCCTATGTTCATTTTGTGATGGATTGAATAAATCAGACACGGGCGCACAGTGCTTTGTCCCCATATAACGATGGGACAAAAACAGAAGGAGTTGTCAGATATTTTTGAAATTTGGTACACTAGCATAAACTAGCTTAGCTAAGAAAAATATGAATTTTTGGAAAAATCGGCTCAAGGACACGCCTACCTCCCATGTGTCCTGAAATTGAAAAATATAATCAATATTGCCCACAAAATTACAAAAAGTGGTCATGCTGATACATATGGAACTAGCAACGTGTGTGTAAATTTTTATTTAAATCGGACTAAGGACTCAAGGTCCTGCCATATCTCTTCATTAAAAACGCTATCACTCCCACAAAAATTGTCCGATCGTAATAAATTTTGGTATGTTAATTGATATTTGCAAGATATATATTTACGACAAATTTGGGTAGAAAATTTGGAAAATACAAAAACATCATTAATTGAAAAATAGGCAAAAACGGTTAAAATACTCTTGCAAAAATAAAACTATAAGGATATTTGAAAGATAACATAAATGAAAATATTAAAGAGGAAAACTAGCAGTGTTAACGTCAAAAAAATCATATCGCACTTGATCCATCCAAATTTTTATTTTTTCACTTTTCAAAAAAAAATCGACGCATAGTATTAATATCCGCTGTAAAATTATCGTGCTATTTTGCCTACTTTTTGTTAATAAAATGGTTGGTTTAAAAATTCTTTTTCATATGCCTTTAATATTAAATTTAAAACTGTTTTGCTTCTACTGAACATTTTGACTTAATACCCTCCTGTTGATTAAGTGCGATATATTTTGATAAAAAAATTAAAATTTTGGATTTGAAACATAAATTATAATAGCTTAACTTAATAATTATATTTTATAGCTATTTGTTACGCAATGATATTAAACACTATTAAATGCCTAATATATTTTTACTCAAATATTAAATAAAATTAGGCATTTCAAAAAACGTTTTTTTTTAAGTTGTGGTAAAAAATAGGCACTAATTTTTGAATACCCTGTTCGCTAAGAGTATACACTTACAAAAACAGAAAAAAAAATTATCTAATTTTATATAATTTTTTTTTATACTCCATCAAACTTAAGTAATTTTTGGATTTTCAACAAAAAAAATGTGGTTTTCAGAGCAATAAAAAAAAGTTATTTTGTAAATAAATACATACTAAATTCTAAATTTTAGTTTAACTGCAAATATATCAAAGTACCTGAAAACCAAATTTCGAGTGACTTTTAAAAAAAATGAATTTTTCAGAATTATTTTTGTGAAACAACTAAAACCTATTTTTCTGTTAAGTCATTTTTGCAAGAAATTATCTGATTTTAACGCCCTCTCGTGGTGGCAAAAGCAATCAGAAAATTTTTTTTTGTTAACATTTATTTGAGATACCTTATTATCTTTCAAAAAATCTGTATTTAAAAACAATTTGAGACAAAATTTTGTTAAATTTTTGTTTATGGGTCGAAGGGGCGTTCGTTGCACAATTGTGCTGATAGCATTCATACCTCTTACCCTCTTAATTTAGTCGGCGATAAGAAAGCGACGAATGAACATCAGGCGGATGCTTACATATTTTTATACCCTTCACAAAAAAATTGAAGGGTATATCTAGGTTTGTCATTCCGTGTGTAATTTCTTCGATATTAATATCGGACCCCATAAAATATAAATATTCTGGATCCTTATGAATAGCGATGACGATTGAGCGATGTCCGTCTGTCTGTACGTGAAATCGTAAGCCCCCAGAAGAGCTAGAGACTTCGTTCTTGGACAGTTGGATTGGAAATGAACTTAAATAGAGTGATACTGAAATTCAGAAAAATCCGAAATACGGTTCCAGAGCTGGGAAGCTTACACCTATTGCTCGAAGCGAAATTAATATCAAAAACCAATTATTTTTTGGTTGTTTGTAAATTAAACCTATTTCATGCTTTGGGAAGCTTCAGTCTATTGAAAACTAAAAAAATAAATTTTTTTTTCAAGTACAGTGCTGTCTGGGTGGAGTGAAACCCCGATAATATGAACACCGCGTTAGAGTGAACACCAAAACTTTTACAAAGACTACTCTATAGAGTGAACAATCATGTGAGTATAGATTGAACATAATTTTAAGGGAGGTTTTAAACTAGCTTAAAGATAAAAACAACGAGAAAGAATGTATGACTTAAGAGAAACCACTAAATAACGGTAAAGTAACGATTCTTTTAGAGTATTGACCATATACATACACATAAATACATACGGATTCTATTCAGTATGGGCACTCAGTGTAAATTCATTTAACCGTGCGCGCATATTCAGTGAAGTTCGTGTGTCAAAGTTGATTTGTTGATTTAATTATTGCATGAAAATGGATTCGAAAACAAGACGGACCTTAAGACGGCTGAAGCCATTAAAATTTTCGATAAAGGTATCGAATGGGCTGAGGCCAATACTACAAACTTCGCAAATATTCAAGCGTTACATTGCCTTCGCGAGGAAGCAGTGCAATTATCGGTGAACAAGTCAAAGAAACAAACAACTATCACACATTTCTTTCACTCCTAAACTTAAACTTCAATATTAAATTAAAAAAAAAATAAAATTTATGAACAATAAATGTGTTTAAATAAATAAATTAGACTATTTTAGTTAAAAGAATATCAACCTTGATATAGTGAACAACCTGGGTATTATGAAATCGCTCTGCAAAAATTAGTTCACTCCACCCAGACAGCACTGTATGTAAAAGCTTTTTTTGGCACATGCAGTATTTTGTAGTACATGTAATAACTAAAATTGTTAAAAATTTTAAGTTTTTCTCAAATAAAACCTCTTTATACATCACGAATTGGTAAAAAAAATTTTTTTAATTAAAATGTCGCTTCCAGGCGTGGGAAATTGAAATTTTTTTTGTACATAAAAGTAACCAAAAACGCAACTGATGTTTTTTTTTGCTAACTAAAACTATTTTATAATTTAGGAAGAACAAAATTGGTATCAAACATAAAAAAAAATAAAAATTTCGAATCCAGGGTTGGACAAGTGCTATATTTTGTATTACATGAAAGTGACCAAAATGGTTAAAAATTTAAAATTTTTCTTCAATAAAACTACTTTATACCTCATGAAGAGGTGAATTTTTTTATACATAAACAAAATTGTTAAAAATTAAAAATTTTTCTTCAATAAAACTACTTTATACCTCATGAAGTCGCATTGCTAAAAAAAACCAAATTAAATTAAAATTTCAATTCCAGGGTTGGGAAATAAAAATTTTTTTTGGTACATGCAATATTGTGTAGCTCATGAAAGTGACCAAAATGGTTGCAAATTTTAAGTTTTTCGTACATAAAACGACTTTATAATTAATGAAAACTTGCATTGGTAAAAAAAGAAAAAAAAATGAACTAGCGTTGGTTGTTTACTAATTAAAACTATTTTTTAATTCAGGAGGCACAAAATTGGTATTGGAATCTTAAAAAATCAAAATTTCAATTCCAGGGTTGGGCAAATGAAATATTTTATGGTACATGACAGTGACGAAAAAGAGTAAGAATTTTAATATTTTTTCAAGTAAAACTGTGTTACACCTTACTAAGAATTGCATTGGTAAAAAAAATAAAAATTCGCTTCCAGAGTTGGAAAATCTGAATATTTCTGGTACATAAATTCCAAATTTTGCGTTTTTAGTGAATTAAACCTATTTTATACTTCAGGAAAAATCAGATTGGTATTAAAAAAATTAAAAATTCGGCTCCAGGGTTGGAAAATCGAAATTTTTTTACATAAAAGTAACCATATAAGTTCCTAATTTTGGTTTTTTTTGTGAATGAAATCTTTTTTATAATTCGGGAGGAGTTAAATTGGTATCAAAAACTAAAAAAATTAAAAAAAATCCAATTTCAGGGTTGGAATATCGACCTTTTCTGATTTATGAAAGTAACCATATAATTTGCTATTTTTGATTTTTATGATGAGTTATACCTACTTTAAACATTAGGAAGAAATAAATTGGTAATAAAAACCAAAAAAAAAAACTAAAAGACGATTCTACGGTTGGACAATTAAATCTTTTTGGGGTATGTGAAACGGATTTTTTGTTTGTTTGTAAATTAAACATATTTGATATTTTTGAAAGACGTTCAGAGGTATTAGAAATAAGGAGAGCCAAAAACCTACTTTCTGTTCTAGCAACAAAGAAACAGAGAAGAATTACATCTGTGAAGGGTATTTAAGATTCGGCGCAGCCGAATATATCACTTTTACTTGTTGATTTTTATGATGAATTATACCTAATTTATATATCAGAACGAAGTAAACTGGTATTAAAAACCAACAAAATCTAAAAGACGATTCTACGGTTGGACAATTAGAACTTTTTTGGGTACATGAAACGGAAATTAAACATATTTCGTATTTTTGAAAGACGTTCAGAGGTATTAGAAATAAGAAAAGCCAAACATTTAGCTTCCTAGCCAAAAAATGTAAACGATTTCTTAAATATAAAAGTAACTGATAACATCATTTTGTTTATTTTTTAATTAAACCTACTTTCTGTTTTAGCAAGACAGAAATAAAGAAGAATTATATCTGTGAAGGATATTTAAGATTCCGCACTCCCGAATATATCACTTTAACTTGTTTTATATATATTTCAAGAATAGTTGTCCAGCAAACATACGTGTTTCATTTCAAACTTATGATATTATGCGAAAAATATTTTGTTGTAAATAATGCATTTGGTAACATACATGTTATGTTATCAAAGCTGTAAATTTGGATGAAAACGTGACTCTGATATCCAACTTTTTCCATTGCCCTATGGAAATGTTTTTACATTCGCGCCATTTGTAAATTATTAGAACTTAGAAAAAGTTGTTATTCAATTAATAACAGGGACGTAACAGTTATAAGATAAACGACAAAAAATCATATTTAACCATTAAAATAGATGTATTTGTGTAATGGTTATGATTAACCATTGCCAAGAAATGTATTATATTTTGGTTATCGTAAGCAATTACTATCACCTGGATAACAATCTTCCGCGATGTGGTGGCTCAATGCTGGCTGTGGCAAGTGTCTGATTCAGACAGAACCTGGAGTAAGATGAACTTTTTAGTGTTTTCGCCTGTTTTGGTAGCAAGTGCTTTAAAGGCTTGCATGGCAAATAGTTATCCCCCCTAAGCCGAGGTGTTATGCGACCCGTGTCTGTCGGTTGGTTTGCAGTCAGGGGTAACCGACTGTATTCTTACGGAGCCTTGCTGATACCTGGGCGCCTCAGCAAGTAATTTAGCCCTTACCTTATCACTGGGGGCTATGGACATTTTCTCCCCTACGCTCGTGGGAACAATAAGCCCGGAAATAATAATCTTAAACTCGGACAGTACGACAAGGGACGACGGGCAACAGTCCCAAGGGGGTCTTTTTCAGCAATCTATAGAGGGAGGGGCGGACAAGGCTAAGGGCCAAGGGGGACAGACTTTGTAGGGGACAGGTGTCTGAGAAGACAGGACAGTTAGTGACGTTGACTCAGACATATTTCCAGGACTGGACGGACTTAACATATACGAGACGGACGAGGATGACATCACCATGGTCTCCTCTGATACTAAGGACGGACAATCAGTTGGGGTGGACAGGAAGGTATCAGAGGCACAGGTGATGGAAGGAGTAGGGAAAAGACCGGACGAACGCAAAAAGCTGGCAGACTACAAGCGTTCTCTCCGGCTTTTAAGGTCGTTGAGATCCAACTTCCTTGACGCCCCGAGAGAAGGCTTTGCGGCGCAAGCACGCAAGGCCAGAGACGGGGATAAGCGTGGCTAGAAACCAGGGTAGGAAAGCGATCTCGGCATCAGCCGGGCCCTCAACTAAACCTGGACCGAGCATGATCACCGGCTTGGAGAAATTAGATGATGGCCCTTCTACATCGAAAGGGATGTCATCCAAGTCAAAGAGAGGGGATGACCTCCGCGGTAAAGCGAAAACCGCCAGCAAGGAGTCCTTAAGGCAAACTCCGATCTCCACTAAACGAGGTCCCGTGGCTGCAGGGTCCCCGCAGGAGTTGTTGTTGTGGCAAACGGCAAAGGTCAGGTGAAACGCAGATGCCTGAGGGCAAGCGGTTGAAACCATCAACTAGCTTGACATCAGCACCTGAGCTACAGGTAGCCATTATTGATCGCAGTCAGCCAGGGGGCAAAGTGACCAATGATCAATGGCTACTTCTGGAAGAACGAATTCTGCGCAGACTAGTGGACGCACTCGCCACTTGTGACGATGACACGTTCACTGCGTTTGATGGGGCAAAGTGGTCCAGAGGCGTCAAAATAATTGGCTGCGGTAGTGAGAAGGCTCTCGGTTTTCTTAAAAACATCATCCAAGAAGCTGGCGAGCTTTGGCCAGGAACCAAATTGAAATCGTGCCCTTGGACCAAGCTCCTTTTCAAGTGACGGTGCGCATGTGGATTCCTCCTCCTATTCTGGATTATGAGACCACACTTACACCTATTAAGCGTCAGAAAAGGACCTTGGCACTGAGAACTGGACGATTGAACGTGGACGTCCCAGGGACAAGGGGGATGGCAAAGATCTCTGGATCAAAATTGATTCAGAATCCCTCCATCTCCTGCGGCCCCAAAAAGGGCGTTATCAAATATGGGCTAAATCAGCTTAGACTGATTTTGCCCACAAAGAAGGACTCACGAAATGGCGACTCCGAGCGGCATAAAAGTGGTGCAAATTAACTTGCATCACTCCGAGCCAGCATCGGACGAGCTGTTACGCTTTATGGAGAGAGAGTGCATATCCGTGACCTTGATCCAAGAGCCTTGGTTAGTTGCAAATAAGGTTCGGGACCTTCGTCCACGTTTGTTTACTGTCCTCTCTTCTACCACGGAAGGTAAGATTAGAAGTTGTATTCTGATTAAGAGAAACATCAATATATTTCTTTCATCCCATTACAGCTCTGGTGATCTAACGGTAGCTGCGCTTGAACGCAAGGATCTCCCGATGGTGATCCTGGCATCGGCGTATCTACCGTATGAGGTGGATGACCCTCCTCCGAGTGCGGTGCGCACACTCATTGACTGGTGCGGGACACGGGGACAAGAACTTGTACTGGGCTGTGATGTAACCGCGCATCACACACTCTGGGGGAGCACGGATATAAATAAACGAGGTGAGGATTTATTACAATTTCTCTTGTCAACCAATCTTAGGATTTGCAACAAGGGTAATAGGCCAACGTTTTTCAATAGGATCAGGCAACAGGTCATTGATTTAACTTTGGTTAGTGATAGGTACTCTATTAGAATATCTAACTGGAGGGTGAGCCTTGAGTGCTCATTCTCTGATCATAACAGAATCACTTTTACGATCGATCTTATTCCGAGCCTTCGCCAGTAACCCTAGGCGAACGGATTGGGGAAGTTTCAGAAAGCTTGTGGAGGCCCTACCACCTCCAGAAACGTAGCAGGGGGGCAGCATTCAAGAGCTGGAAGACTCTTCAATCCTTTTGTCAAGGACACTGAGAGACGCCTATCATGCATCTTGTCGGGAGCGGCAAGCGTCAACGAAAGTCCATCAGAAGTGTTGGAATCCGAGACTCAAGCAGCTCATGACAGTCAGCCGGAGACTTTTTAATAAGGCGAAGCGCGACGGAAATCCCATAGACTGGGATAATGAAGTAGTGTTCTGTCTCTCGTGCCGTTAACACGTATTTCGTCTTTATGTCTGTCAGGATGTGTTTTAGCTATTTAAGAAAATTAAAATTAAATTAAAAACTCCAAGCATATATTCAAAAATAAAAACAGAAATTTAAAGATAATAAAAAAAAATACCAATCAACAGAAAAAGATACAATAAAAAAAAAAACAAGTGGAGATCAAATAAATAAACATTTTAAAAAAAGCACATACCAACCAAAAAATTAAAACAATAAATACATTAACTTACAAAAATAAATTAAATACAAATCATTACAATAACAAACTACATAAACAATAACCCAAATAAGAAAAAAGTCAACATGACAACAAAACAATAACATTCCATACCATCAGTGACGACACCCATACCAGTATTGGCACTATGAGCCACTATGGGAAAATGGAAGTGGACCAGACTAGGGCTTTTATGACCTGTGTCTCTGCATTGTTATGCGCCTCCCATCCCTCTTCCCATAAATAAAATAAAATAAAACTCTATTTTATTGGTGCGGTGTACTGATAGCGGCTGGATCATTCGCTAGTGAAGGCATAACACTGGCTAGTGAATGGTCACTGCAGTTGTTGTCATTGCACCGTACTCATTAATCTAGAGTTTGGACTTCGGTTTGTTTTTTTCTCTCATCTTGTGATGGTGGGTAAGTTTCGAATCGACTTCTGTAACATACGTGGGTTAAGAGCAAATTTCTTTTCTGTATATGCTCACGTTTGTCTCCATCGGCCGGATGTTTTCGCCTTAAGTGAAACCCAGGTACATGAGGATGCTGATCCACAGGATTTTCATTTGCCCGGGTATCACCTCCTGTCACTTTTTATTCTTCATAGGGGCCTTGCAATATATGTACGTAATGAAGTTGTGTACCAATGCCAGCAACCATTAGGCATGTCTGACGCAGAATTTAGCTGTCTTTGGGTTAAATTCAAAGTCGGTACACACTTTTTACATTTCGGGTTTCTGTATAGAAGTCCAAACGCGGAAAGAGATGCTACCATACATGGCTTCGATACTCTTTCCGACTCCATATCGAAGATTCTTGATAGTTGTCCGAGCAGTGAAATTGTAGTTGCTGGTGATTTCAATGTTCATAACACATCTTGGCTTCGCCATTCGAGCCACACAACCTCAGAGGGCCAATTTGCTGAGTTGTTCGCCGCGCACAATCACCTTGTGCAATTAGTTAATGAACCAACACATATTCCATGTGTTGAAGGGCACCAAAATAATACTCTTGACCTTTTTCTAACTTCACATCCTGAAAAGTATGAAGTTACTGTCAATGCACCTATCGGTAACTCGGATCATTGCACCATTTCCGCAACCTTTCCGTTCTCCAAACTTCGCAACGTTTCGCGTGCAGCCACGAAGCGTAGTAAATATATTTACGGAAAGGGTCGTTGGGCCGAGCTCAACGAATTCTTCGGAATTTTAATTGGAAACTATGTTTTCTTGACAATGATGTCGATTCCATGGCGAAAATGGTTGAAAACACAATTCTACTGGGGATGAAAGCTTTTATTCCCTGTAAGCAAATTTCGGTTAAACCTAGGGCGAAGTCTTGGTTTAACCAGGCATGTAAAGATGCGTTGCGATCCAGAGAGGCAGCATTCAGTACTTGGCGTAATAACAAAAATGCCAATACTGATTTGCTACGCAAGAAGGCAAGATCTTCGTGTGCCAAAGTGTTAAGACGCGAAAAGGCTTTATACGAGCAGCGTATTCGCACTAGAATTCTCACTGCCCCCAGGGGTAGTAAGAGTTTTTGGTCATTCGTCAAAAGTGTTAAGGAAAGTGATAGTTCTTCAATTCCGACTCTTTTGAGGAATGACCAAATATTTACTGACCCGGGTGATAAAGCTAATATATTGGCTGAAATATTTGCAAGTAACTCTCACTTGCCTGATAGCTCTCAACCACTCCCCGCGCTCGAGAGAGTATCCGTAACTATGCCTAAGATATTTTTTCGAGCGCGTGCAGTTAAAAGGGTTCTTGCGGATCTCAGCACAAGGAAGTCTCCTAGGCCGGATGGAATCCCTGCACTGGTCCTGAAGCAGTGCTCTTCGACGTTAGCACGTCCATTAAGCAAACTTTTCAGTATACTATACCACTCCGGTAAATTTCCAATGTGCTGGAAGGTTGCTAATGTAACGCCAATCCCCAAAAAGGGAGTGGCTAATAACCCTGAAAATTACCGCCCGATTGCAATATGTTCTGCTATATCGAAGGTGATGGAAACTATGCTTAACTTCCATCTTGTGAAATATTTGGAGTCCAACAGTTTACTAAACGACCGCCAGTATGGTTTCCGCAGAGGCCGCTCTACGAGTGACCTATTAGCCCTCCTTTCGGAAAACTCGTTTAGTTCCATACACCGTTTTGGCGAAAGTAAAATGGTGGCTCTAGATATTTCTAAGGCGTTCGATAGAGTGTGGCATGGAGCACTCCTGTCTAAACTTATTGCATTTGGTGTCGGAGATACCTTCTCTCGGTTTATATCGAGCTTTCTCAGGGATCGCTCTATACGAGTTGTTATAGATGGGGTCTCATCCGATGAGTTGAGAGTCAACTCAGGGGTACCGCAGGGCTCCGTTCTTTCTCCTACTCTATTTCTAATTTTTCTTAACGATCTACTTTGCCAAACTTCCTGTCCTATTTACTCTTTCGCAGATGATAGCAGCCTTTCGCATTCCTATTCATTTAACTGCAGGCCGTCAACGTCTGAAATCGAGACGAGGAGGCAGTTTATGAATGACGTTCTGGATAGTGACCTCGCGAAGATTTCCGAATGGGGTCAGGCGAACAGGGTAGATTTTAATGCCCGTAAGACTCAGTGTTGTATGCTTACGCATCGACGTACGTATGACCATGCTGCTTCATCTGTTTCTATGGGTGGTGTAAGTATTGTGGAGTCAGGGGCTCTTGATGTTCTGGGCATGAAAGTGCAGTGTGATGTCAGATGGACGGAACATGTCTTTCAGGTCGCAAAAGAAGCATTCAAGTGCCTTGACTTCTTAAGACAGTGCAAGAGATACTTCACCCCTTCTGATCTTCTTAATATTTACACCACTTACATCCGACCGAAGATGGAATACAACTCTCATGTTTGGGCCGGTGCTTCAAAGTCTATTTTGAAGTTACTCGACCGCGTACAGGAGAGGGCGATGAAACTCATCGGAGACAGTAGGGTAGCCAACTCTATTGACTCTCTTGAGCATCGTCGCAATGTGGGGTGCGTATCGTTGTTCTATCGTTACTATAATGGTAGGTGCTCTGGTGAAATTAGGGAACTTGTTCCTGAAACCCATTATTTCTTACGCTCAACGCGTTTTTCATCAAGAGCGCATGCGTTTGTGGTCGATATTCCAACGAATCGCACTACGCATTATGTCGCAGATGTCTTTCCCGCCACTTACAATTTGAGCAGGTTCAAATCGAATATCCACAGACACTACTCCCTTTATCCTCCTTCCCAAAATCAATTTTCCCAGATCCAGCGCAATGCACTGCATATTTAAGGGTTATCCCCTGAGTGCTGGTCCTACTCCTAAAAATAAAAAAAAATTATCGTAGAGGTTTCAATGTCTCCAAGAGCGAAACCAGGAATTCAAAGAAGGAATCGTGGAAGCGTTTCTGTGGTGACATGGAGGGCACGTCTGAGGCTTCCCGCCTAAGAAAACTACCTCTCTAAGGAGCCTGGCATGCCGGGATCCCTTATGAGGCCTGACGGGACTTTTACTGAAAGCAGTGAGGATACCTTGGAACGAACTACTCGACTGGGCCAAGGGGAACGGGCTAGGCATAAACCCTTCAAGGACTGTACTGGTACTTTTTACCAAGATATAAGATCCCGTCTTTTAACCACCATGACTTGGTGGCATGAGCTTGGAGCTCTCGAAGGAGACGAAGTACCTCGGCATTATTCTAGACTCTAATCTAGCGTGGAAACGTAATGTGAAGGATAGAACGAGGAGGGTTCTATATGCCTTTTACGCATGCAAGAGAGTTTCAGGGAGAAGATGCGGGCTGAAACCGTATATCCTGTACTGGATGTATAAGGCGGTGATCAAACCCATTCTTACTTATGCATCACTTGTTTGGTGAAGGGCTGTGGACAAGAGTACTTATCTCTCTATACTGGGCAAGCTACAGAGGCTAGCATGTCTTGCTGTGACTGGCGCAATGAGATCAGCACCTCAGGCCAGTCTAGACACAACGCTTGATTTGGCTCCCCTTAAGGTATACATCAAGTACATATCTGCCCTCAGGCTCATGGAGTCGGGCAGTTTCAGGCATGACCGTACGGGACATGGCATTATCCTACAAAAGGTAGGAGGGCAGGTCCTGGGAGACGGACTGATTATATGACTCCGGTCATGTGCTTTGACAAATCCTCAGTCGCATTCCCGGAGAGGAAGGACTGGATGGAAAACTCCGCGACACGTAGTAATGCAACTTTGATTTTTACGGACGGCTCGAAGATGGACACTGGCACTGGTTCGGGGGTATTTTTCGAGGATCTCGGTCTTTCAGTATCGCTCAGGCTACCCGATACCTCGACAATTTTCCAAGAAGAGATTTATTTATGATAGGCTCAATTTGGAGGCAAGAACTATTGACATTTGTGTAGATAGTCTGGGCAGCAATTAGAGCCCTGGGCTCGGAGATGATAAAGTCGAGATGTGTACTGCCATGCATTCAATCTCTGGCCAGACTTAGGGGGCATGATGTCAAAGTGGTTTGGGTTCCAAGGAATGAGGGCATTCAGGGGAATGAGATGGCGGACTAATGCGCGAGAGCGGGTTCGGCCTTGGATGAAGCAGTATCACGTAGGGACATTGAAGTTCCCTTAGTTGAGCTGCTGGGCAGGATTCGGGGGTGGGCAAGGAGGGAGGTGACAAGCAGGTGGTCAAGTATTACTACCTGTAGGGTCTCCAAAACGATGGCCCTCGCTTAGCAGAGCTAGGACTAGGCAACTTCTGTTTTTTGGGAAACAGCCGTTGTCACTCCTGGTAGGGGTTTTGACGGGGCACTGTGCAATTGGGGACATGTCGGGACGTTTGGGCTTTCCCCATGATGGCCGCAGCAGGAGCTGTTTCAATGAAGAGGAGGAGGAGTCAGTACAGCATTTCCTTTATGACTGTCCGGCCCTGCAGGAGCGTAGGCCTAGACATCTAAGCTCTCGTTTCCTGCGAGATCTGGACTGTCTCAGGGATGCACCGCTGGCTGCCCTGGCGGGCTTTGTGAGGAGTTCTGGGTGGTTCTCAAGAACCATCACTTCGTATTGAGAAGAGTGTGTAGGGTATAGTCCTCTGGGCATCACAATGGCCCTTTTCATGGCCTTCGAGTGTTTTTCTCGCTTACTGCGGGCAGCCCTTTTAACCTAACCTAACCTATCGTAACCAATTAAAATGAGAAATATTTTTTGGTTTATAAATAGCCATTATATCAACCAAAAACTTTTTTTATCTTAAATAACCATTATATCAACAAAAAAAAATTTTCGGTTAAAAATAACCATTATTATTTTTTTGGTTACTATACTATAATATTCCGCTTTTTGTGAGCCTTTTGAATGAAATAGATATATGTAAGTGTCACACAAATTATCAAAATCTATGTACAAATTTCACAGATATGGACCTTTTAAAGATACTGCCAAAGAATTATGTCAATATAATTATTTGATATACCACCAGTGTAGTGTCTCCTTAAAAAATGTAGGCATGTCTGTAGTCAAATAAGAGGTTATGAAAGCGGAGTCCATATTGCAGTATAGAATCAATCTTATGACTAACTGTTGGTGCTGTTTTCTGAAGTAGAACACGAGACTATGAAGCGGAGGGTCCTGAGTTCGAGCCCGCGCTGAGTCATGAAATATTGTGTTGAATTCTTCTCATTAGCATTGGTGCGTGGTTGTATTAGTTGTTGCCAGCCTTTTTCAATGATGAAGGCATAGTCAATGGTCACTGAACATAATTGGCGGCGACTGACACTAGCATAATAGTAATAAAAGCAGAGTAACAGTACCCACCTTCGTCGACCCTGAAGCAAAAATTAGCCGGCGAAATAAAAAAGGTTAAAATAGCTACAAAAAAACTGTCTATCTGCTCATCTCTCCTAATCTGTCCCCTCGTTTTCAGTTCCGACGCAATGCATTGCACCAGCACTCAGGGGCCATCAGGGTCCAACATAAAAAATATTTTTAAAGTGTTACTTATAACTAAATAAATGCTTAATAAGCTTTAATATTTATTGGTCAAATACAATTTAAAAAGTTACGAAATGTTTAATTTATTAAATGTTTAGTTTGCACATTCGCATAAAATAAGTTTTAATATTTATTTGCCAAATGAAATTCGAGGAATTGAGAAATTTTTAATTTCTATGTTGCAATCATTTAAAAAGAATTTTACAGTTTTATTATGCTTAATAATATTTAATAAACAAATTTCAATTTAAAGAATTGAAAGTTGTCAAATAAATATATTATTATAAAAAATTTAATATGTTCGGTGTCAGCAAGTTTTATGTGATTAGGGTTAATACAAATATTTTATATTACATTAAGGGGCTTTACTATAACACCCCCACCGCTTGTTTGAGGCTCCGACGAAATGTGCAATATAGACGTTTTATTTCTTATGTTACGTAGGAAAAATGTTTTTAATAAAATAATTACAATTATAATTGTTGTCCTAGTTCCAAAATTCAGTAATTTGAGTGTACATTTTGTTTAATTATTTGTTGAATTGATCTTGCATGCTTAATTTGTTCTATATATAAAGTTTCTAACTTTAGGTTTGCCAATGTTTAATTTTTCAGTGATTTTTCTTTGATTTCTGTGATA
The DNA here is from genome assembly GCA_951800035.1 of Linnaemya tessellans. NCBI lineage: Eukaryota > Metazoa > Arthropoda > Insecta > Diptera > Tachinidae > Linnaemya > Linnaemya tessellans. The sequence goes on from OX637532.1 coordinate 96,405,843, forward strand.
AAGTTTGGTAAAATAAATTTGCTATAGGTTTTTATTTTAATGTTAGAATATGTTTTGTTTAGTGCTTTGACTTCACAGTTTTCAAACTTTATTATAAAATTTCCTCTTATTTTAATGTTTATTTTATTACATTTATGTTGTATCTCTGAGTTAAAATGTTTGAATACAAGATTCCTGCTATAATTTCTGATATTTGTGTTTCAGTAATAGTCTGCATATTACATTGTGCTTTTCCGATGTTTATAACACTTGATAAAGATTCGTCTGATAGTTTTTTTAAGTTTTTCTAAATTGTCCTTAATGTTAGTGTCAAAGATATTATCTTTTGAATCTTAGAATATTTCATACATATTTAAATTAATAGATTTATTATTTATGTTTGGGATTGGTTCAAATATTATTTTTGACAGAACATTTTTTGAATACTGCGGTATTTGAAGTATAAGAATGATGTTGTTGTCCTGTAGTGCTACGGCTACTTTGATATTTGTTTAGCTGTCGAAGTCATTTATTAAGTTCAGTTCCGTTTTGGTAAATATATCTGAGGGAATTATACATAGTTTGCAGTAAAATATCTGTCCGATGTTGTCTATGTGATTGCGTAGAAGTGAAATGTCATTATTTATTTGATAGATATGTTCCAAGAACCTAATTTCATCTTCGATATTTACTATTTTGTTTTGTAAGTAGTCCGTTAGTTTCTTTAACTAGTTTCCTATTTGTGTGGTTAGTAGAAGTGAAATGTCATTATTTATTTGATAGATATGTTCCAAGAACCTAATTTCATCTTCTATCTTTACTATTTTGTTTTGTAATTAGTCCGTTAGTTTCTTTAAATACTATCCTATTTGTGTGGTTAGTATTGTGGTTAGTAATATTCTATGTTTATGTGGTTCGTAATATTCTGGATTTGCGAATAGATTAAGTCGTTTACTATTGTAAAGCTGTTAATTCTGTTTGTCAAGTTTTTCTCAATTTCGTATAAAGAGTTAAGATAGTTTCTAATTTCTACTTCATCGTCATTATCCATGGATCCAGCGACGAATTTCAGTCCGTTCCCTAAAATGTTTATTAGTCTTTTTTGTCTAAGTGTTCTTTTTCTATGAGTGCTGTTAATTTGTTTTCATCTTCGATATCTTCGAGTAACTTGGTGCATCTTATTATTTTAAATTTTGTATTATTTGAAAAGAGTTCTTCGTAGGTATTCTTTATTATCTTAAAAAAGTTATCTTCTACAAGGATAGCGTTAAGTTGATTCGGGTTGAAAGGGTTTTTTAATATCGAGTTCCTTGATTGCTATGTTTTTTCTATTATTCTTGAATACTTTTTCATTCTTAATTCTAGCCGAACTCGAGTAGATTTTCTTTATAATGATTTGATTTTTGAAAATATTAATAGGGTTAGAGGTTTCTTTTAGTGCAGTTGGGTTAGATTCCAGTATGTTTACATTAATGGATGTGGGTTCAATTCTCGATAAGGCGTCCGCATTGCTGTTTGTAGTACCCTTTTTGTATTTAATTTCGTAGTCAAATTCGGAAAGTTTGAGTCTTTATCTAACGAGTTTTGAATTGGTCTCTTTAATGGAAAAAAGCCAGGTTAACGGCTTGTGGTCAGTTCTGTGGTGAATTTGCGGCCAAAAATGTATGGTCTAAAGTACTTGGTGGCCCATATGATAGCTAAAAGTTCTTTTTCAATTGTATTGTAATTGCATTCGTGTTCATTAAGTGTACGACTTGCAAAACAGATTGGTTGATTATCTTGTGATAAAACAGCTCCTAAGGCGAAAAATTACTGGCATCTGAAATGACCGTGAATGTTTTTGAGAAATTTGGATATGTTAAAATTGGTTTATTTATTAACAAAGTTTTGAGGGTGTTGAAGCTTTCCTGATATTGCGGGTCGGATATTTTTATTTTAGCGTCCTTTTTCAGATATTTGGTCATAGGCTTTGCAATCATTGAGTAAGCCTTGATGAATTTCCTATAGTACCCGGTTTGTCCTAAGAATTGTTTTATCTGCTTTGGTGTCTTGAGAATGGGAAAGTTCTTTACACACTCTATTTTTTTGGGTTTGGTTTTATTCCGTCTTGAGCTATAATATGTCCTAAGAATTTCGTTTCTTTTTTCAGGAATTCTGACTTATCCCATTGTATCTTTAAATTAACTTCTTTTAATGTATTAAAAATTAGATTAATTGAGTTTAAATGCTCCTGTAATGAAGAAGGAAAAATTGTGACATCGTCTAAATAGACTAGACATATCCTGTTTATGTATTCGCTTAAGAGTGTATTCATCAGTCTTTGAAATGTCGCAGAGGCTGTCTTTAGCTCAAACGGCATTCTTAAAAACTCATAGTGACCGTTCTCTACGCTAAAAGCGGTCTTATGAATGTCCTCCTCTGCGATTTCGATTTAATGAAATCCCTTCGCTAAATCAAGGGTGGCATTTTCCCAGTTTCTCCAGTATTTCATCAATATTTGGAATTGGGTACTTGTCATCAACCGTAACTTCATTTGATTTGCGGTAGTCGATGACAAGTCTCCATTTGACTTTATTGCTAGCATCGGCCTTCTTAGCGCGATCCATATATGTGCGGAGTAGGGTGAGTTACTGGGCCTGATTATTCTATCCTTAAGCATTTGTAGGATTTGATCTTTCACCTCTTCCTTATGTATGTAAGGATAGCGGTAAGATTTAGTAAATATCGGAACGTTATTAATAGTACGTATATTGTGTTTCATAGCGGAAGTAAAGGTAAGTTTGGAATGCTCTTGCTAAAATATATCTTTATATATTTTTATAAGCTTCAGCAATCCAGTTATTTCTTCACAATTAATGTTGTCTATACGTATCTGTTTCTCTAGTGGAATTTCTTTATATTGTAATAAATCTTGAAAATAGATTTCTTCTATATTTTGGTTTTCTTCTTTCTTACAAAAGTAAGAATCTTTGTCTTCCTCCTCTTGATTTTCCTTTATTTTTCTGTTAATGTAGTTTTCTTCAAAGATTGGTAAAGTAACATTACCAAATTAAATCGATTTATTTTTGTAGTTTATACAGGCTCCAATGGTATTAATAGGTCATCTCCTATTAGACCATCGTAGTAATCGTGGAATTTCATTATAAAGAATTCAATGAAGTCCAGTTTTCACCAAATTCTTCAAAAGTTTGAATTCTGGCCTTTTGGTTCAATTGGGTTTTTATTTAATAGAGTTTTGACGAATATGGGGCTTGTTTTGTACAACAATTTAGGATGAAATATTCCTGGATTCAGGATTGACTTGATTGTACCAGTATCGATAATTAGTTTCAATTGCCCTAACCTAGTTTTTACCTTTATATGTGGTAGGTATCCGATGCTGATAACGGAAAATGTTCTCCCGTTACTTCATGATTGTTTATGTCCATTGGTTCGGGAAGTGTTGACTGTTGTTGTTATCCATAATTTTGGGATCCTTGTTGTATTGGGTATTGTTGTGGAAAGTTTTGTTGGTTTTGGTAATTGTGGAAACGTTGTGGTGGATGTCGTGAATTTTGTGACAAATTCTGCTTTTGTTGTTGATTTTGTGTGTTTTGGAAACGTCATGAATTTTGTGAAAAATTTTGTAAATGTGGTGGATTTTGTGAGATTTTTAAACATTGTGGAGAGTGTCTCGAATTTTTTGAAAAGTTTTGTGACTGATGTTGAGGGTAACGTGTCTGTTGTTTTTGTATGTTGGTTCTATGTTGGTTTCGTGAGTCAAATTTGTTTTTATTGAATGTTTGGATAGTGTCTAAACGTTAAGGGCTGACTGGCAATTATTATGTGCACTTAAATTTATAGCTTCTTGGTCCTGTCCAAGTATGAACGCAGTTTTATTTTTAAGTCTTCTTAATTTTCCTTTAATTTTGTTTTGAATGTTGTAGCCCTAAGTGAATCAAGAAGTTCTTCACAATTTAACCTGTCTCCGAAGTTGTTTTGAAGGACCGATTTTATCTCCGTCCATGAAGTCGCTTGACAATTAATTTCTATTACTTCCCTAGCTTTATTATACCCTTTACAAAAAAGTGAAAAGGTATAAATAGGTTTGTCATTCCGTGTGCAATTTTTTCGATATCATACATATGGGACCCCATAAAGTATATATATTCTGGATCCTTATGAATAGCCATGACGATTGAGCGATGTCCGTCTGTACGTGAAATCGGGTTTCCCAAGCCCCCAGAAGCGCTAGAGACTTCGTTCTTAGACCGTTGGATTGGAAATGAACTTAAATAGAGAGGAATTGAAATCCGATGTACGGTTCCAGAGCTGGGAAGCTTACACCTATTTCTCGACGCAAAATTTATACCAAAAATCAATTATTTTTTTTTAATGTTTGTAAATTAAACCTATTTCGTGCTTTGGGAAGCCTCAATGGTCTATTAAAAATTAAAAAAATTAAAATTTTTTTCCAGGGATGGGAAATAAAAATTTTTTTCGGCCCATTTCGTATTTTGTAGTACATGTGGTAACTACAATTGTTATAAATTTTAAGTTTTTCTTTAACAAGACCTCTTTATACGTCATAAAGATTTGCATTGACAAAAAAATTAAAATTTCGAATCCAGGGTTGGACAAGTGCAATGTTTTGTAGTACATGAAAGTGAGCAAAATGGTTACAAATTTTAAGTTTTTCTTAAATAAACCTCATTATTAGGAGTTGCGTGAACCTAATTATTAAGAGTTGCATTGGTAAAAAATAAACCAAAAAAAATAAAATTTCGTTTCCACGGTTGGGAAATTGAATTATTCTTTATGCATAAAAGTAACAAAAGAGTCAATTGACGTTGTTTGCTAACTAAAACTATTTTATAATTGGTATTAAAATCTTAAAAATTCAAAATTTCGATTCCAGGGTTGGACAAATGAAATATTTTATGGTACATGAAAGTTACCAAAAAGTTTAAAAATTCACTAAGAATTGCATTAGTAAAAAAATAAAAATTCGCTTTCAGAGTTGGAAAATCGAAATATTTCTGGTACATAAAAGTATCCACATAAATTCCAATTTTTGTTTTTAGTGAATTAAACCTATTTTATACTTCAGGAAGAATTAATTTGGTATTAAAAATTCAGTTCCAGGGTTGGGAATTAGAAATCTTGTAGTACATAAAAGTAGTCGTATAAGTTCCTTCTTTTGGTTGTGTGTGAATGAAATCTTTTTATACTTCGGGAAGAGTTAAATTGGTATTCAAAACTAAAATAATTCAAAATCCAATATCAGGGTTGGAATATCGACATTTTCTGATTCATAAAAGTAGCCATATAATTTGTTATTTTTGATTTTTATGATGAATTATACCTACTTTATATATCAGGAGGAAATAAATTGGTATTGAAAACAAAAAAAATCTAAAAGACTATTCTACAGTTGGACACTTAGAACTTTTTGGGGTGCATGAAACGGATTTTTTCTTTTTGTTTGTAAATTAAACATATTTAATATTTTTAAAAGACGTTCAGAGGTATTAGAAGTAGGAAGAGCCAAACATTTAGCTTCCTAGCCGAAAAATGTAAACGAAGAAAATGACATCTGTGAAGGGTATTAAATATTCGGCATAGCCGAATATAGCACTTATACATGTTTTTTAACTGGCTCTTAAGAGTGACTGGGAATGTGCGTCGTATGTTTGTAATATTGGATGTATCCTGTCTATTAAACTAATGAATGTGTCCAGGTCTTTCCTATCTCCATATTCTCCGTTAATAAAATATTATCGACATAGAAAGAAAATATTATTACACAATTTTCTTTTATAGATGAACACTTCTTATTTATTATATTTATATGAATGTATCTTTTACTGATTCTTTTATCGCTTTTTTTTTTGTAGCTAGAAATGTATTTATTATTTGTATACTATTTAAACTTAAAGTCTATTTGAATACAAAATTTTGTTTTTCACTTCAAAATTAAATAAGATTTAAATGTCCCACATTGTACATTTAAATCGATTTGAGTTTTTCACACTACCATGTGTTTTTCATAGTTTGTTTACATTCAACAACTTGAAAATTGGTAAAGCAGCTCTTCATTGAAACAAAACGTCGGTAAGGAAGTCGTTTTAATGTATCATTTGCAGTATTTTTCTTACCATTTCGTTGTGCAGTTATATTTTTTTATAAAAATTTGTAATATATATTAATTGTTTTTCATTGTTTTTTGTTATATTAAAATAATATGAATGTATTGGTGTTGGTTAAAATATTTAAAATCATCCACGTAAGTTAATTTTTTGTATTTTTCAATTTACATTATGTTAATATTTAATAACATAATATTTAGAATTATTTTATGTTATTAACATTTTGTATTTGTAATATTTAAAATTCAGTGACACACGATGTGTTTTTTCATTGTTTTTTTATGTTAATAATATCAAAGCTATGTATTATATATAATAACATTTTATTTTTGCATACATATGTATATTACAATTTTTTATGTAATTTTTCACTAATATTAGTTAATATTCATATATATTATTTCACATTTAGGCAATTTTTCAATTTTATGATACACATTGTTTTTTAGAATTGTAATCAAAAAATTTTTTTCAATTGAAAGAAAACAACAAATTATAACAAATTCCTGAAGAAGTTAACCAAAGGCTAACGAAATATCGAAATTATATATATATATATATATATATATATATATATATATATATATATATATCATAAAGACCTTAAGCTTAAAAAATATTGTATTATTATATAAAAAATAGGTCGAAAAATTAGAAAAAAGCAAATTTATATATATATATATATATATATATATATAAAGGGAAAAATAAATTTTTGAATTCATAACTTTATTCCTTAAGTATAAGTTAACTTATATATATAGGATACCATGGAGAAATGATGATGTGATTCAGGATCTTCGTTGGTTATTGGATGTTATATAACTTCTAATGTTTATTGGATGGTGTATGGCTTCTGATGATTTTGGTTGTTGTTCTTGAGTCGTTTGTCTCGTCCAAGTATTTTGCCGCTGTAGGAAGAAACCACTTTGGAAAGATCAAAATCACAGTTTTTCTTTTTCTTATTATTTTTTTATTCGGCTAAATACAATTAGCCGAATAAAAATATTTTTATTGCAACTATCTAGTTTGTTATTTTGAAATAAGAAAAAATATTCAAAGTTATTGACACTTCCTTGTTGTGTGTTTGTCCTTGGAGACAATTTGAATTTTTGCATTTTTGAGGATAGTTCTTTTTTTTCTCTGGTGTTTTGAATATCATAAGATTTTTTGTTTTCGCCTTGTGGCCACACTTCTTTCACTAATTTAAAGTATATACATATATTTTTTTATTATGTTTTATAAGCCCTTAAATTTATATTTTGTTTGTTGAATATAATATTCTATATCAGATTATTTCACAGAAGGAAAACAAAATATTCACTACTTTAATCCTTTTTTTATAAGTCTTTAAATTTATATTTTCTTTGTTGATGTAATCTTTTATATCAGAGTATTTCACAGAAGGAAACTACTTTAAATCCTTGTTTTTATAAGTCCTTAAATTTATGTTTTCTTTGCTGATATAGTCTTCTATATCAGATTATTTCACAGAAGGGAGGGTTGGGTAAGACTTGCGGTAACCTACCGACTGCGCCACTTTTGTATCGAGGTTCTTAAGAAACGAAAAAAAAACAATCTCTTGCTTTAATTCTTTCTTTCTTTATTTGAATCAATCTTATGACTAACTGAATATTATTTTATTACTGTGTTACTTATAACTAAATAAATGCTTAATAAGCTTTAATATTTATTGGTTAAATACGATTTAAAAAGTTACGAAATTGTTTAATTTATGAAACGTTTAGTTTGCACAGTCGCATAAAATAAGTTTTAATATTTATTTGCCAAATGAAATTCGAGGAATTGAGAAATTTTTAATTTCTATGTTGCAATCATTTAAAAAGAATTTTACAGTTTTATTATGCTTAATAATATTTAATAAACAAATTTCAATTTAAAGAATTGAAAGTTGTCAAATAAATATATTATTATAAAAAATTTAATATGTTCGGTGTCAGCAAGTTTTATGTGATTAGGGTTAATACAAATATTTTATATTACATTAAGGGGCTTTACTATAACACCCCCACCGCTTGTTTGAGGCTCCGACGAAATGTGCAATATAGACGTTTTATTTCTTATGTTACGTAGGAAAAATGTTTTTAATAAAATAATTACAATTATAATTGTTGTCCTAGTTCCAAAATTCAGTAATTTGAGTGTACATTTTGTTTAATTATTTGTTGAATTGATCTTGCATGCTTAATTTGTTCTATATATAAAGTTTCTAACTTTAGGTTTGCCAATGTTTAATTTTTCAGTGATTTTTCTTTGATTTCTGTGATAAAGTTTGGTAAAATAAATTTGCTATAGGTTTTTATTTTAATAGAATATGTTTTGTTTAGTGCTTTGACTTCACAGTTTTCAAACTTTATTATAAAATTTCCTCTTATTTTAATGTTTATTTTATTACATTTATGTTGTATCTCTGAGTTAAAATGTTTGAATTCAAGATTCCTGCTATAATTTCCGATATTTATGTTTCAGTAATAGTCTGCATATTACATTGTGCTTTTCCGATGTTTATAACACTTGATAAAGATTCGTCTGATAGTTTTTTTAAGTTTTTCTAAATTGTCCTTAATGTTAGTGTCAAAGATATTATCTTTTGAATCTTAGAATATTTCATACATATTTAAATTAATAGATTTATTATTTATGTTTGGGATTGGTTCAAATATTATTTTTGACAGAACATTTTTTGAATACTGCGGTATTTGAAGTATAAGAATGATGTTATTGTCCTGTAGTGCTACGGCTACTTTGATATTTGTTTAGCTGTCGAAGTCATTTATTAAGTTCAGTTCCGTTTTGGTAAATATATCTGAGGGAATTATACATAGTTTGCAGGAAAATATCTGTCCAATGTTGTCTATGTGATTGCGTAGAAGTGAAATGTCATTATTTATTTGATAGATATGTTCCAAGAACCTAATTTCATCTTCTATCTTTACTATTTTGTTTTGTAATTAGTCCGTTAGTTTCTTTAAATACTATCCTATTTGTGTGGTTAGTATTGTGGTTAGTAATATTCTATGTTTATGTGGTTCGTAATATTCTGGATTTGCGAATAGATTAAGTCGTTTACTATTGTAAAGCTGTTAATTCTGTTTGTCAAGTTTTTCTCAATTTCGTATAAAGAGTTAAGATAGTTTCTAATTTCTACTTCATCGTCATTATCCATGGATCCAGCGACGAATTTCAGTCCGTTCCCTAAAATGTTTATTAGTCTTTTTTGTCTAAGTGTTCTTTTTCTATGAGTGCTGTTAATTTGTTTTCATCTTCGATATCTTCGAGTAACTTGGTGCATCTTATTATTTTAAATTTTGTATTATTTGAAAAGAGTTCTTCGTAGGTATTCTTTATTATCTTAAAAAAGTTATCTTCTACAAGGATAGCGTTAAGTTGATTCGGGTTGAAAGGGTTTTTTAATATCGAGTTCCTTGATTGCTATGTTTTTTCTATTATTCTTGAATACTTTTTCATTCTTAATTCTAGCCGAACTCGAGTAGATTTTCTTTATAATGATTTGATTTTTGAAAATATTAATAGGGTTAGAGGTTTCTTTTAGTGCAGTTGGGTTAGATTCCAGTATGTTTACATTAATGGATGTGGGTTCAATTCTCGATAAGGCGTCCGCATTGCTGTTTGTAGTACCCTTTTTGTATTTAATTTCGTAGTCAAATTCGGAAAGTTTGAGTCTTTATCTAACGAGTTTTGAATTGGTCTCTTTAATGGAAAAAAGCCAGGTTAACGGCTTGTGGTCAGTTCTGTGGTGAATTTGCGGCCAAAAATGTATGGTCTAAAGTACTTGGTGGCCCATATGATAGCTAAAAGTTCTTTTTCAATTGTATTGTAATTGCATTCGTGTTCATTAAGTGTACGACTTGCAAAACAGATTGGTTGATTATCTTGTGATAAAACAGCTCCTAAGGCGAAAAATTACTGGCATCTGAAATGACCGTGAATGTTTTTGAGAAATTTGGATATGTTAAAATTGGTTTATTTATTAACAAAGTTTTGAGGGTGTTGAAGCTTTCCTGATATTGCGGGTCGGATATTTTTATTTTAGCGTCCTTTTTCAGATATTTGGTCATAGGCTTTGCAATCATTGAGTAAGCCTTGATGAATTTCCTATAGTACCCGGTTTGTCCTAAGAATTGTTTTATCTGCTTTGGTGTCTTGAGAATGGGAAAGTTCTTTACACACTCTATTTTTTTGGGTTTGGTTTTATTCCGTCTTGAGCTATAATATGTCCTAAGAATTTCGTTTCTTTTTTCAGGAATTCTGACTTATCCCATTGTATCTTTAAATTAACTTCTTTTAATGTATTAAAAATTAGATTAATTGAGTTTAAATGCTCCTGTAATGAAGAAGGAAAAATTGTGACATCGTCTAAATAGACTAGACATATCCTGTTTATGTATTCGCTTAAGAGTGTATTCATCAGTCTTTGAAATGTCGCAGAGGCTGTCTTTAGCTCAAACGGCATTCTTAAAAACTCATAGTGACCGTTCTCTACGCTAAAAGCGGTCTTATGAATGTCCTCCTCTGCGATTTCGATTTAATGAAATCCCTTCGCTAAATCAAGGGTGGCATTTTCCCAGTTTCTCCAGTATTTCATCAATATTTGGAATTGGGTACTTGTCATCAACCGTAACTTCATTTGATTTGCGGTAGTCGATGACAAGTCTCCATTTGACTTTATTGCTAGCATCGGCCTTCTTAGCGCGATCCATATATGTGCGGAGTAGGGTGAGTTACTGGGCCTGATTATTCTATCCTTAAGCATTTGTAGGATTTGATCTTTCACCTCTTCCTTATGTATGTAAGGATAGCGGTAAGATTTAGTAAATATCGGAACGTTATTAATAGTACGTATATTGTGTTTCATAGCGGAAGTAAAGGTAAGTTTGGAATGCTCTTGCTAAAATATATCTTTATATATTTTTATAAGCTTCAGCAATCCAGTTATTTCTTCACAATTAATGTTGTCTATACGTATCTGTTTCTCTAGTGGAATTTCTTTATATTGTAATAAATCTTGAAAATAGATTTCTTCTATATTTTGGTTTTCTTCTTTCTTACAAAAGTAAGAATCTTTGTCTTCCTCCTCTTGATTTTCCTTTATTTTTCTGTTAATGTAGTTTTCTTCAAAGATTGGTAAAGTAACATTACCAAATTAAATCGATTTATTTTTGTAGTTTATACAGGCTCCAATGGTATTAATAGGTCATTTCCTATTAGACCATCGTAGTAATCGTGGAATTTCATTATAAAGAATTCAATGAAGTCCAGTTTTCACCAAATTCTTCAAAAGTTTGAATTCTGGCCTTTTGGTTCAATTGGGTTTTTATTTAATAGAGTTTTGACGAATATGGGGCTTGTTTTGTACAACAATTTAGGATGAAATATTCCTGGATTCAGGATTGACTTGATTGTACCAGTATCGATAATTAGTTTCAATTGCCCTAACCTAGTTTTTACCTTTATATGTGGTAGGTATCCGATGCTGATAACGGAAAATGTTCTCCCGTTACTTCATGATTGTTTATGTCCATTGGTTCGGGAAGTGTTGACTGTTGTTGTTATCCATAATTTTGGGATCCTTGTTGTATTGGGTATTGTTGTGGAAAGTTTTGTTGGTTTTGGTAATTGTGGAAACGTTGTGGTGGATGTCGTGAATTTTGTGACAAATTCTGCTTTTGTTGTTGATTTTGTGTGTTTTGGAAACGTCATGAATTTTGTGAAAAATTTTGTAAATGTGGTGGATTTTGTGAGATTTTTAAACATTGTGGAGAGTGTCTCGAATTTTTTGAAAAGTTTTGTGACTGATGTTGAGGGTAACGTGTCTGTTGTTTTTGTATGTTGGTTCTATGTTGGTTTCGTGAGTCAAATTTGTTTTTATTGAATGTTTGGATAGTGTCTAAACGTTAAGGGCTGACTGGCAATTATTATGTGCACTTAAATTTATAGCTTCTTGGTCCTGTCCAAGTATGAACGCAGTTTTATTTTTAAGTCTTCTTAATTTTCCTTTAATTTTGTTTTGAATGTTGTAGCCCTAAGTGAATCAAGAAGTTCTTCACAATTTAACCTGTCTCCGAAGTTGTTTTGAAGGACCGATTTTATCTCCGTCCATGAAGTCGCTTGACAATTAATTTCTATTACTTCCCTAGCTTTATTATACCCTTTACAAAAAAGTGAAAAGGTATAAATAGGTTTGTCATTCCGTGTGCAATTTTTTCGATATCATACATATGGGACCCCATAAAGTATATATATTCTGGATCCTTATGAATAGCCATGACGATTGAGCGATGTCCGTCTGTACGTGAAATCGGGTTTCCCAAGCCCCCAGAAGCGCTAGAGACTTCGTTCTTAGACCGTTGGATTGGAAATGAACTTAAATAGAGAGGAATTGAAATCCGATGTACGGTTCCAGAGCTGGGAAGCTTACACCTATTTCTCGACGCAAAATTTATACCAAAAATCAATTATTTTTTTTTAATGTTTGTAAATTAAACCTATTTCGTGCTTTGGGAAGCCTCAATGGTCTATTAAAAATTAAAAAAATTAAAATTTTTTTCCAGGGATGGGAAATAAAAATTTTTTTTCGGCCCATTTCGTATTTTGTAGTACATGTGGTAACTACAATTGTTATAAATTTTAAGTTTTTCTTTAACAAGACCTCTTTATACGTCATAAAGATTTGCATTGACAAAAAAATTAAAATTTCGAATCCAGGGTTGGACAAGTGCAATGTTTTGTAGTACATGAAAGTGAGCAAAATGGTTACAAATTTTAAGTTTTTCTTAAATAAACCTCATTATTAGGAGTTGCGTGAACCTAATTATTAAGAGTTGCATTGGTAAAAAATAAACCAAAAAAAATAAAATTTCGTTTCCACGGTTGGGAAATTGAATTATTCTTTATGCATAAAAGTAACAAAAGAGTCAATTGACGTTGTTTGCTAACTAAAACTATTTTATAATTGGTATTAAAATCTTAAAAATTCAAAATTTCGATTCCAGGGTTGGACAAATGAAATATTTTATGGTACATGAAAGTTACCAAAAAGTTTAAAAATTCACTAAGAATTGCATTAGTAAAAAAATAAAAATTCGCTTTCAGAGTTGGAAAATCGAAATATTTCTGGTAAATAAAAGTATCCACATAAATTCCAATTTTTGTTTTTAGTGAATTAAACCTATTTTATACTTCAGGAAGAATTAATTTGGTATTAAAAATTCAGTTCCAGGGTTGGGAATTAGAAATCTTGTAGTACATAAAAGTAGTCGTATAAGTTCCTTCTTTTGGTTGTGTGTGAATGAAATCTTTTTATACTTCGGGAAGAGTTAAATTGGTATTCAAAACTAAAATAATTCAAAATCCAATATCAGGGTTGGAATATCGACATTTTCTGATTCATAAAAGTAGCCATATAATTTGTTATTTTTGATTTTTATGATGAATTATACCTACTTTATATATCAGGAGGAAATAAATTGGTATTGAAAACAAAAAAAATCTAAAAGACTATTCTACAGTTGGACACTTAGAACTTTTTGGGGTGCATGAAACGGATTTTTTCTTTTTGTTTGTAAATTAAACATATTTAATATTTTTAAAAGACGTTCAGAGGTATTAGAAGTAGGAAGAGCCAAACATTTAGCTTCCTAGCCGAAAAATGTAAACGAAGAAAATGACATCTGTGAAGGGTATTAAATATTCGGCATAGCCGAATATAGCACTTATACATGTTTTTTAACTGGCTCTTAAGAGTGACTGGGAATGTGCGTCGTATGTTTGTAATATTGGATGTATCCTGTCTATTAAACTAATGAATGTGTCCAGGTCTTTCCTATCTCCATATTCTCCGTTAATAAAATATTATCGACATAGAAAGAAAATATTATTACACAATTTTCTTTTATAGATGAACACTTCTTATTTATTATATTTATATGAATGTATCTTTTACTGATTCTTTTATCGCTTTTTTTTTGTAGCTAGAAATGTATTTATTATTTGTATACTATTTAAACTTAAAGTCTATTTGAATACAAAATTTTGTTTTTCACTTCAAAATTAAATAAGATTTAAATGTCCCACATTGTACATTTAAATCGATTTGAGTTTTTCACACTACCATGTGTTTTTCATAGTTTGTTTACATTCAACAACTTGAAAATTGGTAAAGCAGCTCTTCATTGAAACAAAACGTCGGTAAGGAAGTCGTTTTAATGTATCATTTGCAGTATTTTTCTTACCATTTCGTTGTGCAGTTATATTTTTTTATAAAAATTTGTAATATATATTAATTGTTTTTCATTGTTTTTTGTTATATTAAAATAATATGAATGTATTGGTGTTGGTTAAAATATTTAAAATCATCCACGTAAGTTAATTTTTTGTATTTTTCAATTTACATTATGTTAATATTTAATAACATAATATTTAGAATTATTTTATGTTATTAACATTTTGTATTTGTAATATTTAAAATTCAGTGACACACGATGTGTTTTTTCATTGTTTTTTTATGTTAATAATATCAAAGCTATGTATTATATATAATAACATTTTATTTTTGCATACATATGTATATTACAATTTTTTATGTAATTTTTCACTAATATTAGTTAATATTCATATATATTATTTCACATTTAGGCAATTTTTCAATTTTATGATACACATTGTTTTTTAGAATTGTAATCAAAAAATTTTTTTCAATTGAAAGAAAACAACAAATTATAACAAATTCCTGAAGAAGTTAACCAAAGGCTAACGAAATATCGAAATTATATATATATATATATATATATATATATATATATATATATATATATATATATATATATCATAAAGACCTTAAGCTTAAAAAATATTGTATTATTATATAAAAAATAGGTCGAAAAATTAGAAAAAAGCAAATTTATATATATATATATATATATATATATATATATAAAGGGAAAAATAAATTTTTGAATTCATAACTTTATTCCTTAAGTATAAGTTAACTTATATATATAGGATACCATGGAGAAATGATGATGTGATTCAGGATCTTCGTTGGTTATTGGATGTTATATAACTTCTAATGTTTATTGGATGGTGTATGGCTTCTGATGATTTTGGTTGTTGTTCTTGAGTCGTTTGTCTCGTCCAAGTATTTTGCCGCTGTAGGAAGAAACCACTTTGGAAAGATCAAAATCACAGTTTTTCTTTTTCTTATTATTTTTTTATTCGGCTAAATACAATTAGCCGAATAAAAATATTTTTATTGCAACTATCTAGTTTGTTATTTTGAAATAAGAAAAAATATTCAAAGTTATTGACACTTCCTTGTTGTGTGTTTGTCCTTGGAGACAATTTGAATTTTTGCATTTTTGAGGATAGTTCTTTTTTTTCTCTGGTGTTTTGAATATCATAAGATTTTTTGTTTTCGCCTTGTGGCCACACTTCTTTCACTAATTTAAAGTATATACATATATTTTTTTATTATGTTTTATAAGCCCTTAAATTTATATTTTGTTTGTTGAATATAATATTCTATATCAGATTATTTCACAGAAGGAAAACAAAATATTCACTACTTTAATCCTTTTTTTATAAGTCTTTAAATTTATATTTTCTTTGTTGATGTAATCTTTTATATCAGAGTATTTCACAGAAGGAAACTACTTTAAATCCTTGTTTTTATAAGTCCTTAAATTTATGTTTTCTTTGCTGATATAGTCTTCTATATCAGATTATTTCACAGAAGGGAGGGTTGGGTAAGACTTGCGGTAACCTACCGACTGCGCCACTTTTGTATCGAGGTTCTTAAGAAACGAAAAAAAAACAATCTCTTGCTTTAATTCTTTCTTTCTTTATTTGAATCAATCTTATGACTAACTGAATATTATTTTATTACTGTGTTACTTATAACTAAATAAATGCTTAATAAGCTTTAATATTTATTGGTTAAATACGATTTAAAAAGTTACGAAATTGTTTAATTTATGAAACGTTTAGTTTGCACAGTCGCATAAAATAAGTTTTAATATTTATTTGCCAAATGAAATTCGAGGAATTGAGAAATTTTTAATTTCTATGTTGCAATCATTTAAAAAGAATTTTACAGTTTTATTATGCTTAATAATATTTAATAAACAAATTTCAATTTAAAGAATTGAAAGTTGTCAAATAAATATATTATTATAAAAAATTTAATATGTTCGGTGTCAGCAAGTTTTATGTGATTAGGGTTAATACAAATATTTTATATTACATTAAGGGGCTTTACTATAACACCCCCACCGCTTGTTTGAGGCTCCGACGAAATGTGCAATATAGACGTTTTATTTCTTATGTTACGTAGGAAAAATGTTTTTAATAAAATAATTACAATTATAATTGTTGTCCTAGTTCCAAAATTCAGTAATTTGAGTGTACATTTTGTTTAATTATTTGTTGAATTGATCTTGCATGCTTAATTTGTTCTATATATAAAGTTTCTAACTTTAGGTTTGCCAATGTTTAATTTTTCAGTGATTTTTCTTTGATTTCTGTGATAAAGTTTGGTAAAATAAATTTGCTATAGGTTTTTATTTTAATGTTAGAATATGTTTTGTTTAGTGCTTTGACTTCACAGTTTTCAAACTTTATTATAAAATTTCCTCTTATTTTAATGTTTATTTTATTACATTTATGTTGTATCTCTGAGTTAAAATGTTTGAATACAAGATTCCTGCTATAATTTCTGATATTTGTGTTTCAGTAATAGTCTGCATATTACATTGTGCTTTTCCGATGTTTATAACACTTGATAAAGATTCGTCTGATAGTTTTTTTAAGTTTTTCTAAATTGTCCTTAATGTTAGTGTCAAAGATATTATCTTTTGAATCTTAGAATATTTCATACATATTTAAATTAATAGATTTATTATTTATGTTTGGGATTGGTTCAAATATTATTTTTGACAGAACATTTTTTGAATACTGCGGTATTTGAAGTATAAGAATGATGTTGTTGTCCTGTAGTGCTACGGCTACTTTGATATTTGTTTAGCTGTCGAAGTCATTTATTAAGTTCAGTTCCGTTTTGGTAAATATATCTGAGGGAATTATACATAGTTTGCAGTAAAATATCTGTCCGATGTTGTCTATGTGATTGCGTAGAAGTGAAATGTCATTATTTATTTGATAGATATGTTCCAAGAACCTAATTTCATCTTCGATATTTACTATTTTGTTTTGTAAGTAGTCCGTTAGTTTCTTTAACTAGTTTCCTATTTGTGTGGTTAGTATTGTGGTTAGTAATATTCTATGTTTATGTGGTTCGTAATATTCTGGATTTGCGAAGAGATTAAGTCGTTTACTATTGTAAAGCTGTTAATTCTGTTTGTCAAGTTTTTCTCATTTTCGTATAAAGAATTAAGAGAGTTTCTAATTTCTACTTCGTCATCATTATCCATGGATCCAGCGACGAATTTCAGTCCCTTCCCTAAAATGTTTATTAGTTCTTTTTTGTCTAAGTGTTCTTTTTCTATGAGTGCTGTTAATTTGTTTTCATCTTCGATATCTTCGAGTAACTTGGTGCATCTTATTATTTTAAATTTTGTATTATTTGAAAAGAGCTCTTCGTAGGTATTCTTTATTATCTTAAAAAAGTCATCTTATACAAGGATAGCGTTAAGTTGATTCGGGTTTTTTAATATGGAGATTGTAGGTTCTCTATCGAGTTCCTTGATTGCTATGTTTTTTCTATTATTCTTGAATACTTTTTCATTCTTAATTCTAGCCGAACCCGAGTATTGCTGTTTTTAGTACCCTTTTTGTATTTAATTTCGTAGTCAAATTCGGAAAGTTTGAGTCTTCATCTATATTGTGTTTCATATCGGAATGCTCTTGCTAAAATATATCTTTATATATTTTTATAAGCTTCAGCAATCCAGTTATTTCTTCACAATTAATGTTGTCTATACGTATCTGTTTCTCTAGTGGAATTTCTTTATATTGTAATAAATCTTGAAAATAGATTTCTTCTATATTTTGGTTTTCTTCTTTCTTACAAAAGTAAGAATCTTTGTCTTCCTCCTCTTGATTTTCCTTTATTTTTCTGTTAATGTAGTTTTCTTCAAAGATTGGTAAAGTAACATTACCAAATTGGGGTGTTGTTGGCTCAAGTAGTAGAACACGAGACTATGAAGCGGAGGGTCGTGAGTTCGAGCCCGCGCTGAGTCATGAAATATTGTGTTGAATTCTTCTGGTCAACATTAGTGCGTGGTTGTGTTAGTTGTTGCCAGCCTGTTTCAATGATGAAACATTGTCACTGGTCACTGAAGATAATTAGCGGCGACTGACACTATCATGTACTAAAGGCAGAGTAACAGCACCCACCTTCGTCGGCCCTGTAGCAAAAACTAGCCCCCGAAGTAAAAGGTTGAAATAGATACAAAAAAAAAAACAACTGTCTATCTTCTCATCTTTCCTAATCTCTCCCCTCAATACTATCCCCTCGTTTTCAGTTCCGGCGCAATGCATTGCATATATAGGGGTCATACCCTGAGTGCTGGTCCAAGATAAAAAAAAAATTGAATCGTTTTATTTTTGTAGTTTATACCGGCTTCCAATGGTATTAATAGGTCATTTCCTATTAGACCATCGTAGTAATCGTGAAATTTCAGTATAAAAAATTCAATGAGGTCCAGTTTTTCACCAAATTCTTCAAAAATTTTAATTCTGGCCTTTTGGTTCAATTGGGTTTTATTTAATAGCGGTTTGTTTTGTACAACCATTTAGGACATATTGCTGGATTCAGGATTGAATTGGTTGCACCAGTATCGATAATGTGGTAGGTATCCGAGGCTGATAACGGAAAATGTTCTACCGTTACTTCATGATTGTTTATGTCCATTGGTTCGGGAAGTCTTGACTGTTGTTGGTATCCATAGTTTTGGGATCCTTGTTGTATTGGGTATTGTTGTGGGAAGTTTTGTTGGTTTTGGTAATTGTGGAAACGTTGTGGTGGATGTCGTGAATTCTGTGACAAATTCTGCTTTTGTTGTTGGTTTTGGGTGTTTTGGAAACGTCATG
Source organism: Linnaemya tessellans (assembly GCA_951800035.1). Lineage (NCBI taxonomy): Eukaryota > Metazoa > Arthropoda > Insecta > Diptera > Tachinidae > Linnaemya > Linnaemya tessellans. Next base: position 96,425,039 of record OX637532.1, read on the forward strand.
AATTTTGTGAAAAATTTTGTAAATGTGGTGGATTTTGTGAGATTTTAAAATTTTTTTTGAAAAGTTTTGTGACTGATGTTGAGGGTAACGTGTCTGTTGTTTTTGTAAGCTGGTTCTATGTTGGTTTCGTGAGTCAAATTTGTTTTTATTCAATGGTTGGATAGTGTATAAGCCTATGTGTGCATAACCAGCTTCAAATAATATGTTTATTGCTTGTTCTATCGTATTAGGGTTACGACATGCCAATATAGTCTTCATTGGCTCTGGGATCTTTGCTTTAAAAACGTTAAGGGCTGACTGGTAATTATTAAGTGTACTTAAATTTATAGCTTCTTCGTCCTGTCCAAGTATGAACGCACCTTTATTATTAAGTCTTCTTAATTTTCCTTTAATTTTTTTTTGAATGTTGTAGCCCTAAGTGAATCAAGAAGTTCTTCACAACTTAACCTGTCTCCGAAGTTTTTTTGAAGGACCGATTTTATCTCCGTCCATAAAGTCGCTTGACAATTAATTTCTATTACTTCCCTAGCTTTATTTTTCAACTTGCTCTTAATGAGATCTGAAAAGCGTGGCTGGGAAAGTGCGTCGTATGTTTGTAATATTGGATGTATCCTGTCTATTAAATTAATGAATGTGTCCAGGTCTTTCCTATCTCCATATTCTCCGTTAATAAAATATTATCGACAAAGAAAAAAAAGATTATTACACAATTTTCTTTTATAGATGAACACTTCTTATTTATTATATTTATATGAATGTATCTTTTACTGATTCTTTTATCTCTTTTTTTGTGTAGCTAGAAATGTGTATATTATTTGTATACTATTTAAACTTAAAGTCTATTTATGTATATATATATATAATATATATATATATATATATATATATATATATATATATATATATATATATATATATATATATATATATATATATATATTAATAATTAAAACAGCTATGACTGTTGTTTTTGAGTCTTTATATAAAACTGAATCTCAAAAGTATCTTAATGACCAATCATGCTTAAAAAAACAAATTGAATCAGTGGTGAGAAAGAACATAGCGCATAGTAAGCACATTTACTGCTGCTACTTCGAATTGTAACGGTAGAAGTTTGTTTGTTTAAAAAGTTATATTTAGATTTAAAATTGAAATTAAAAGAATGCGCAAACGCTTGTGTCTAACAGTTTTGTGGGAACGGAAATAAAATGATAATAATAAGTATAATATTACATGTATGTGATTTCCCCACCCTTAGTGTTTGCACTCCGGGCAAATGGATCGGGGTCATCTTTTAATTCAAGTTCTAATATATTCTTTCTCCCATCACAACATATTGTTTTTATGGTTAGAAATACAATTATTATTAATAGTATAAAGATCAAGCTTATAGTAGAGCCTTGTTACATTATTCTTAAATTCTATGTATGTCTATAATGATTTCTCTATTCTTAATATTCTGGAAATGAAGTTCTTGCAAAGTAATGTTTATAACAAACCCTGTAAAGTTTACATAATTCAAAGGTATAACAACTCCATGATCAAGTCTATCGAACAAATTCTCACAATTAAATACCAAAATTAATTTTAGACTGAAAAACTGAAACTGTATTTAAACACAACTTAAGTTTATGGAAAAATTAACTAATTTTGTACTTAGATAAGAAGTCAAAAACTGGGGGTTAATATTACGAAAACTAGACGGACCCGCAGGTCAAGTCTATCGAACAAATTCTCAATTGTACAGTTAACAAATCGAATTATGTTGTTTCCTTTAACAAAATATGGCTTATCATTACAATTGTGATCGATTTTAGTAAGTTCAATTAGTTTTATTATCACAAGGCCTGTTTTAATTTCTTTAATTATTGGAATTTTATTTATTTTCAGTTTACACTCATTATTCTGCTTGAAAGAATTTCTTACACAATTGTTATCATGGATCAAAAGGTTTTTCTTTAGCACTATTTTCTCTGTTTTTGCATACCATATTACCCTGCACCAACACTTCTTCTATTGACAAGTCTAATTCCTCATAGCGATAGAGCCAGTTTCATTTCTCGTTGAATCAAGTCGATAGCGTGTTCGTCAATGGGGTTGAGTTTTACCAAATTTTCCTCCATCTTTTCTAAGCAATTTTCGAAAATCTCCAAATCCACAATATGCAACACATTAAAGTATTTGTCTACCACTGCTTCGGGTTCCATTTTATAAATCACAAATCCATTATCTGGATTTATCTGATAAGTTTCAATTTTGTTTGTCATTAATCTTGCCACCAGTATCAGTATGATAATAGTGAAGAGAGCCATTCTGCAAAAAATATTAAATCTGTTGTTTGAACCTGCGTTTCATTTGAGTTCTATAGTATTTCTTATTTCTCTTATTACTAGTGTCTATTACATAATTACCGTCTTTCTTGAATTGTAGGAGTCTTCTATATTTAGGACTATTTTTCTGTGTGTTTCGGTTCCGTACAATTGTATCGGTCAAGTAAAAATTTTTGTTTCGATTTTTGTTTAATCTATTAATTTTAAAACTTCGTCGAAATTTTTCTCAATAAAATCAATGGGTCGTAGTTTAGTCGTTGAATGAATACTGTTGTTGTAAATTGTATTATCCTATGTATTTTGTCTTCAGTATCTTCATCTGCCACCGTTGTATCAGCTGTAATAATTCGAATGTGTTCATTTAGTGTGCCATGTAGACGTTCGACGTCTGCGTTACCCGTCTTGTGGTGAGCGGTCGTTACATGAGTTTCAATGCTATTTTCGGTTAAAAACAATTTAACGGATTCGTGAAGCATGCACCTATCATTGTCATAGACAAGTTTCCATTTCATTTTCCCTAAAAATCTTATTCTTTCTTTGAGTGCAGTTAGTATAGAAAGCCACGTTCTATCGGTTAGTTTATGTACTGTTGCGTATTTTGAAAATTTATCTATAGTTGTTAAAAACATAACGTTTCGAAATGGGAACCAAATATCCATGTGGATAATGTCGTTAAAACAGCCTGGTGATTCAGTCACCTGAAATGGAACTTTTGCAGGTCTTCTATCGAATTTAGCTAATTGACAAACTTGGCAATTATTTATAAATTTCGTTATCAAGTTCACCAATCCAGGGAATTAATATTTAAATTTCAGCTCTCCAAATACTTCATTAATGCCATGATGATTGTTCCTCAAGTGTTCGTCTTTTATTATTTTTAAGGCTTCGTCTCTATCCGTCGATCGTCTTCGCAAAAATACACATGACGCCTTTATCTTTCAGTACTTTCCTCAGTATCGTTAATATGTCACTATTATCAGTGAGTGTAATAAAATTTTTTACTTTTCTATTCTTAATTTGCATAACGAATTTTTCTGTATATCCCTTTTGGAAATATAGTTGGTTTTTGTAAATATTAATCGGTTTTTTCGTAATAAAAATATGGCAAGATTTGTCCTCTTCACCGCTATGTATGGTCGCACAATTTGAACTTGTATCGTTTTGGTCTTCTTCCTCTGAAACCAATTCACCATTATTTATTTCTACATTTGGTAATCTTGACAAACCATCCGGCACATTTGTTTTTCCTTAACATGCACGATATCATAATCAAATTCATTTAATTTTTCATCGTTGCAGTTTAAGATTTGGCTCTTTCAATTAATCCAGCCAAACCAAAGGTTTATGATCCGTTTTACTAGTGAATTTTCTACCCCATAAATACTGTCTAAAATACTTAGTTGCTGCTACTATAGCTAGTAGTTCTTTTTCTATTGTAGAATACCTACATTCGAGTTCATTCAATGTTCTACTATAATATGAAACGACTTTTTCGGTTTGCATTAAAACAGCGCCAATAGCAAAATTTGATGCATCTGTGACAAGGGTGAATCTCTTTGAATAATCAGGATAGATGAGAATTGTGTCATTCATCAGGAGCTGTTTGAGTTTCTTAAATGCATTAATGTAATCTTTGTCAGAAGTATTTACTTTTACACCTTTCTTTAAATACTTCGTCATATGATAGGCTACTTTCGAGTAGTCTCCAATGAATTTCCGGTAATAACCAGTAATTCCCAAAAACGATTTAATTTCTTTTTCTGTTTTTGGTAGCTCTATTTTTTGGATTGCCTCTACTTTGTGAGGATTTGGTTTAATACCATTACCAGTAACCAAATGTCCCAAAAATTCAGTTTGTCTTTGTAAAAATGAACATTTGTCGAGTTATATCTTGAGATTAACATCACTTAAGCGTTGAAGAATCAGCCTTAGCGAATTCAAGTGTTCTTCAATAGATGTCGAAAATACCAGAACGTCATCAAGATAAACGACGCAAATTTTATTTATGTAATCAGCAAGGACGTTGTTCATCATTCTCTGAAAAGTAGCGGGAGAGTTTTTTAACCCAAAGGGCATCCTCAAGAATTCATAATGCCCTGTCGAAGTAGAGAATGCTGTCTTAGGTATATCCAGAGGATCCACTTCTATTTGATGAAAATCCTTGGCCAGATCAATCGTGGTGAAGTAATTACATCGTCCTAATTTGTCGAACATGTCCTCCATGTTTGGCATGGGGAATTTATCATCGACAGTTAAAGCATTTAGCTCCCTATAGTCAACGACTATACGCCACTTCTGAACGTTTGAGTTGTCTTTCTTTTCGGGTACTACCTATATAGGTGCATTATACGGGCTTCGAGAAGGTCTTATAATACATTGCTTCAACATTTCTGCTATTTTTCTGTCAACTTCTTCCCTATGTACCTGTGGATATCTGTATAATTTGGTATAAATTGGAATATCGTTCGTAGTTTTGATTTTATGTTTAATTTCCTTGGTGAAAGTCAAATCGTCATTTTCTTTATTATTATTATTATTTTTTTTTCGTTTATTAGTCAATGGATACACATAATCCTTACAGACTAAGACAATAATGCTTATATGAACTGAATAAATAAGAAATTAATTATTAAGAAAAATAATAATACTACGCTTCATTACATTTATATTTAAAGAAAAATCAACAAATTGAGACAAATTATTATACTGGCGACATAACCTTGTGAAGGGATCAGCAGCAGCATAATTTGCTCTACAAAATTTAATGACAAGAGGATTGTAATAACGCATCGTACGACAAGGAATACTAAAATTAACAGATCTTAACAGAAATTCACAACAAATATTACCATTAATAAGGTTAATCATAAAAGATACGTTTAACATAGAACGGCGACTCTTAAGAGAAGGTAGTTTTATCAGCGACAATCTACTGGAGTAGGAAGGCAAACCTGTTGAATGATTCCAGTGGAGACCACGTAAACAAAACAACAAGAATTGTTTTTGGACTGACTCAATACGGTCAATGTGAATGTTGTAATACGGGTCCCATATGATTGATCCATATTCTAAAATGGGTCTAACTAGAGACGTGTACAGCAGCTTAGTAATATATGGGTCAGAGAATTCTTTAGCCCATCGTTTAATAAAGGCAAGAGTGCCCTTAGCTTTGTTCATAGCCCACGTTATATGAGACACAAAGTTTAATTTAAAGTCCAGTAAAATTCCCAGATCCACAATTGAGTCAACTAGCTCTAACTGATAATTTCCCAGAGAATAATTAACAGAAAGAATATTATTTCTGGAAAAACGCATGCATTTGCACTTTTTTAGATTCAGCTCCATCATATTATGTTTACACCATAACAAGAAGTTGTTGAGATCTCTTTGCAGGTAAACGTGATCGGTGACATCATTAAAGGAATAAAAAATTTTTAGGTCGTCAGCGTACATCAATACATTGGAAAAGTTAATGATGTTGGGAAGGTCATTGATAAACAGCGAAAATAAAAGTGGCCCAAGATGACTGCCTTGTGGAACACCAGATGAGACACGTATGCACTTAGATATACTGCTGTTAAATCGAACTGTCTGCTTTCTCCCAATTAGATAAGATGTTAACCAATTCAAACCAGATCCAGATACTCCCATTAAATCAAGTTTGTTTAAAAGAAGTTGATGATTGACTTTATCAAACGCTTTACTAAAGTCTGTATAAATAGCGTCTGTTTGTTTCTTTTGAGTAAATGCTTGATTAACTAAGGTTGTTAAATGAAGAACGTTTGTTGAAGTAGAACAGCCCCTTCTAAAGCCGTGTTGATATGGTGTTAATAATGATCCCGTGTGATGACAAAGATAATCAGCAATTAATTTTTCAAACAATTTAGGTATAGTGCTTAATTTAGCAATACCCCTGTAGTTAGATATGTCAGATTTATTTCCAGATTTATACAAGGGTATAACATATGAATCTCTCCAAAAACCAGGAAAATAGCCACCTTTAATTGAGGCATTGAACAATAAAGTTAGTGGTGTAACAAATGATTCAGCACATCGAACTAATACACAACTTGGAACCCCATCTGGACCATGATTAAAGGATATCTTAAGTTTTTTTAAATTGACTAAAATTTCACTGCAATTAAGTGAAGGAAATGTAATGTTTTGGGTCGATGCAACCGCATAAGGGTAAACAGTTTTATCATCAAAATCAGCATCAGAATACGTGCTAGCAAAAAAATCAGCAAACGTATCACATATAATATCAACGTTACTAGATTCATGATCATGATATTTCATAACGGATGGGTAACCATTAGATTTTCTTTTGGAGTTGACAAAAGAATAAAAAGATTTAGGATTACGTACAAAACCAGCTTTCACCTTAATTAAATAGTTTTTATACAAAGCATGGCTAAGCAGGTTATATTCAGAACGACAAACAGAATACCTTCCATAATCAGCACTAGAACCAGACCGTTTGAATTTTTTATAATTTTTGTTTTTGAGGTTTTTCAGGCGTGACAGTAGATTCGAGTTCCATGGTGGACCACTTTGAGTATTCATAAATTGTTTAGGAACGCAAGACTCAAAGAATGTGTAGATTTTGTTGTAAAAGATGGAAACCATGGAATCAATATCCTCTTTATTATTGCCAGCCATAGACAGGACATCACTCCAGTTAGTATTTCTCATCAAGTCCATTAATAAGTTATAATCTGTTCGCTTGAAGCAAAAAACTTTATTAACTACTGACGGCAGCAATTTATCCTTTGATGAGATATAAAATCGAATTTCAATAGTGGGATGATAGCGATCCTCTGGCAATGTAACGGGATCCGATCGTATAATAGCACAATCGTCAGCATCATTAACAAATACCAAATCAAGTATGTTGCCAAAATCATTACAAACAAATTGTATTTGATAAAGAGATAACCCAAAAATGTCATTCAAAAAATCATCATGGCAGTTTTTATTTTTTACAGGTATTAAACACATTGTATCTGATGCTTTTTTCCAGGAAATTGATGGTAGGTTGAAATCCCCAACAGCAAATAAAGAGTCATTAACATCTAGTAGCTGAGAAACAGATGCAATAGCTTGAGCATGTTGAGAGTAAATATAACAATCCGAATCAGGTGGAACATATGAACAAGTGAAGAAGACATTTTTATTTTTCAATTTAACAACAACAGCTACAAATTCAATATCAGAAAAATTCAATATCAGAAAAATTATAATTATAAAATGTATTTGTGTATTTAAAAAGTAATCCTCTCAACCTTTTCACTTCCCTTTCGTTAAGGTGGTCTACATTTATGTATTGCAGCAAATCTTTTGACTGTATAGTGTTATGAAAAATATTTGCTTCTTCACTTGTCAGAATACCTGATTCATTAACAGAACGACTGTAATATTCTTCCTCCTCTTTGTTAAAGACTAATTTAATTATGCTGTTTTCTGTCGAAATTACTCGGTCTTTGTAGGAAATATTGGCGTCAAGGCTCACTAAAATGTTATTACCTATGAGCCCATCAAATCTATCAGCAAAACTGTTTTCCAAAAAGTCTACGTAAAAGTTTTCGAGTCTAAATTCTTTAAAAAGTGGTATTGTACACTTTTTCCTAAATATAATGTTATTTTTACATGCCGTAAGTGTTATATTTATGGGCGATTTCTATTTTTCATTACATACTCCCGGATTAATAATGCTAAATTCTGCCCCAGTGTCTATTATAAATCTAAGTTTCCTAATCGGGTTATCGATAACTATATAGGGCATGTATCTGGAAGGCCCTTTGTCCGAAAATTTTGAAAAGTATTCGAAATGTCCATTGGTTCCACTGCTTGATATGGTTCATTTCGAACGTATTGTGGTATGTTTAACCTTTGCGATTGTCCGGAAAAATTTCCTCTACGTGATTGCGAAGATCCTTGCCCTGCATTATTTCTATAATTATTTCCTAGATTCTGATTATTTGGCTGAAAACTATCCATTTGCAGAAAGTTTCCATTTCGTTATGGATAACGAAAATTTCTTATTCCTGAATCATTTCTTCTATAGCCATCAGTATTATTGCTTTGAAATTGTTTCTTATTATGGCCATTTGCGCTATTGAATGAGAGTCCGGAAAAATTTAAATAACCATTTTCTTCTATTATTGTATAAGCTTCAGCCATGTTAGCTGGATTTCTACTAATGATTATTCCCTTTACCGGCTCAGGTTAGTTTCGTTTAAATGTCTCTAAAACCAGATTTTTATTCCTTGTAGCTTGAAGTGTCGTTAAGCTGTCATCCAGCGAGTAGGAATTGTTAAGTCTAACTAGAAGTTCATTTAATTTACAATAAAATTAGTTTATTCCATCTGTGCATCGACACAGAGTTATTTCATCTAAAATTCTCTCTTTCGGAGTATGATCACCATGTTCCCTAATTAGTACTGCTCGTAACTCCATCCAGGTTTGGACTTGGCCATTCCTGGATAGAGAGTCTTTGGCCCTACCTATCAATCGGTCTTCTATGTAACCCAATAAAATTCTTTTTAGCTCTACTGTCAGGGGTTCCATAATGGAAGCCAATGATTCCAGTCGCTTAATGAAGTTTGGTACGTCTGACGTATTTCCACTAAATTGTTGTATCGAACAAATACACTTCCTAGCTACCTCAAATTGATCCATTTTTATTATTATTGTTACTCTTTTATTTATTTATTTTATTATTATTTTAAACTTTTTCTTTTAATAATTAACTTAAACACTATCTTAAAAAAATATTACTTTACTTGTTAAAATAATTCAGCTTCTTCTCTTGGTTGGCTTAAACTCTTTGCTTAAACTTCTGAATTCTAGAAGATGATTAACGTTGATGCTTCCTTCCTTCTTTAGGTTTAGATGATGATTTGGGAAATGTAGGTCTCTTATGTTGTAGATCTCTTTTCTTTCTTGTTGACTACTTTTTTATTATTTTAAGTAAAAGACGTTTTCTTTCGCTTTATTATTATTTTTTTCTTTCTTGTTGACTTATTTTTTATTATTATTATTATTTTCTTTTTAGGAGTAGGACCAACACTCAGGGGATGACCCCTATATATGCAATGCATTGCGCCGGAACTGAAAACGAGGGGGTAGTATTGAGGGGACAGATTAGGAAAGATGAGAAGATAGACAGTTGTTTTTGTAGCTATTTCAACCTTTTACTTCGCCGGCTAATTTTTGCTACAGGACCGACGAAGGTGGGTGCTGTTACTCTGCTTTTAGTACATGATAGTGTCAGTCGCTGCCAATTATATTCAGTGATCAGTGACTATGCCTTTATCATTGAAACAGGCTGGCAACAACTAACACAACCACGCACTAATGCTGTTTAGAAGAATTCAACACAATATTTCATGACTCAGCGCGGGCTCGAACTCACGACCCTCCGCTTCATAGTCTCGTGTTCTACTACTTCAGCCAACAGCGTCTTTTAGGTAAAAGACGTTTTCTTTCGCTTTATTTTTATTTTTTTCTTTCTTGTTGACTTATTTTTTATTATTTTAGGTAAAAGACGTTTTCTTTCGCTTTATTATTATTTTTTTTTCTTTGTAGTTTTAAAGTTCTTGTTTATTTGTGTATTGGTTTGTTTTTCAGTTTTTCCTTATTTTGCGTACGAATTATTTCCAGTACGAATATATTACATATTTCTGGCATTTGACTTAGTTACTTATAAATACCGCAGCTTCGACTTATAACTTTTTATATTATTCCACTGATAGTTTTTCCTTTTCTCACCGATAATTTCTTTATTTCGTTTACCGACTGAGCCATTAATACTGTTGTTAACCATCTGAGAATTCACAACTTGTAAATTACAAATTATTTTCAAAAATAACAACAGAATAAGAATAGTAGGCCTTGAAACTCATACAAAACCAAACCAACAAATAAAGTATATTCGATATGAATCTATTTTATTTTTCTATACCTTTATACAATCAGAAATCCATTGGACAACAAGAAAAGTATTTATAAGGCAAAATGAAAAATAAAATCTAAATCAAACTGTTATGAACATTTTTTATTTAACACATTATTGTCACAATACTATTATATATAAATGAAATGTATTTGTTGGTGGTTAAACAATGTCTATATGCATTTCATTGGTGCTTTACCATATCGTCAGTAGACTTTAACCACAGTTCTGAAAAGTTAAACACCTCTTATCTTATGCATATACTTCCGAAAATCATCTGAGAATTCACAACTTGTAAATTACAAATTATTTTCAAAAATAACAACAGAATAAGAATAGTAGGCCTTGAAACTCATACAAAACTAAACCAACAAATAAAGTATATTCGATATGAATCTATTTTATTTTTCTACACCTTTATACAATCAGAAATCCATTATAAATACTTTTCTTGTTATCCAATGGATTTCTGATTGTATAAAGGTGTAGAAAAATAAAATAGATTCATATCGAATATACTTTATTTGTTGGTTTAGTTTTGTATGAGTTTCAAGGCCTACTATTCTTATTCTGTTGTTATTTTTGAAAATAATTTCTAATTTACAAGTTGTGAATTCTCAGATGGTTTTCGGAAGTATATGCGTAAGATAAGAGGTTTTTAACTTTTCAAAACTGTGGTTAAAGTCTACTGACGATTTGGTAAAGCACCAATGAAATGCATATAGACATTGCTTAACCACCAACAAATAAATTTCATTTATATATAATAGTATTGTGACAACTATATATATATATATGTATATATATATATATATATATATGTATATATATATATATATATATATATATATATATATATATATATATATATATATATATATATATATATATATGTAAAGAAAATCACGACACAAGTATGCTTGTGCCATCACTTTCTTAAAGTTTAATCAATTGTCTTATTGAGATGTATATGTGACTGATGGTAACCCAGCATATCAGATGGTATCGAATATAAAAAATTTTATAACAAGCAAAGAATAAACAAATTTAATATCTAATTTTTTTTTGTATTAAGAAACCAATAGATAAGAAAAGAGACTGAAATAAAGGCTTTAGATGTTGTTTCTCAACATATTTTTTTCAAATGCAATTACGTCTTTATTTAGTATTGGATATACATAATTCTTTGTATTATAAAACAACATTTTGCGAATATTTCATGTAAAAATGGAAAAGTTAAAATTTGAATTTATTTTAAAAGGGTCACAAAGTGATAATAAAACAAACATTATCACCATAACCTCAATCGAAACAGACAAAAATGTGATTTTTATGATGCCAAATGAATTTCAGAATATTGCACTCCATGAAAAGCTTAAAAACATATCCGCATTTCAAAAAGTAAAATCCACATTAACAAAAAGAGGCACTACGAGAAAGGTTTGGATTTCTTTAGATACAGAGACTATGAAGGAATACAAAGACGATGACGGTAACATGCATTTTAAGAATTATTTGTTAGAGGAACAATCATATGATACGAAACCAGATAAAACAGAAACAACCACAAATGGAATTTCAACAGAAGCTTTGCAACAAATTTTGGAAAAATTTACCCTATCAAGAATTGACCAAAAACCTGAGGTACACAGCATAAAAAGCATATCAGAGAAGTTGGTTATAGAAAAGTTTACAGGAAAGAATGCCAATGTTTTGCAATGGATGGAAATTTTTGAAAGTGAATGTTCCAGATTAAAAATAGATAGAGATATACATAAAATTGAAATATTGAGATTATTCCTTGAAGGTTCTTGCATTGACTGGTACAGTTCAATGCTCATCAAATATGCGATAAACCCTGATTGGGAACAATGGAAGAACATTTTCTGTGAAACTTATGCGGACAAAGGTTGGACTCCAGTGAGATATGCTGTTGAATATATATACATAAGCGGTAGTCTGCTGGATTATGCTCTTAAAAAAGAAAGAATGCTGCTGGAAATAAACAAATCACTCGAAAAACAAATTTTAATAGATTTAATTGCTCTTGGACTTCCAAACTATGTATGTGATAAAATAGATAGAAAACATTTAAAAGAAAAGGAAGATCTTTTCAATGAACTAAGAGGCTTAGAGCACTTGGTGAAAAAGATAACTGATAAAAAAGAAAAAGTATATGTTGAAAAAAAGTTAAAAACGAATGAAATAAAAAAACCATGCAAACTATGCAAAGAAGAGAAGAAAGGTGAGCGTTATCACCCTGAATCAAGTTGTTGGTTTCGACAAAAGAATACAGTAAAAACTGTCAATAATTCAGAATTAGAAATAGAATTAAATGAGAATAATCCAAAAAACTGATCGTGCCACTATTAATAAAAACAAGTTACGTTTAAACGACACTTTTGATGTTTCCGCATTTTATGATTCAGGCTCAAATGTGTCGTTAATCAATGCCAAACTACAGAAAATTAAACAAAATAAATCACATTTTACTCAAACAGGAAACCTGAGGACGATTAATGCTGTTGGGAAAACAAATGGCAGTGTTAAATTGAAAATAAAAATATACAATATTGAGAAAATCTTGGATGCCTTTGTTGTAGATAATGAAAATTTTAAATACGACTTTTTAATAGGTCTAGATTGCATAAAAACTTTTAAATTAAGTCAAAATGAAGATCTAAGAATCACACAAAACTCCAGTGGAAAAGAAAATACAGCTACTAGAACAAATGAGCATTACGCTAATATTCCTACGTGTCTAGACGGCAAACAAAAAAATACCAGATGTGAAGTAAATTTCAATCAACATATAAATACTGATAATTTTGATATATTTATAAGTTGGTTGGTATACGTGGCTGCCCGCTACAAGCAAGCATTCAAATAGAATCTCTGAGATCCAGTTTTGAAAAACCACTCCACTCGTCAGTGACTACCTATGGAAGCCGTATCCTGATCTCGGATACGGATGGTTACTAGATCCAACCGGTCGCATTGAGGTATCTAATAAGGTCCTCCAGACCTGTACCTGATAACTCCGCGAGGTCGCCTATAGTACTGTTGCCTAAGAATTTGTGTCTCGTGTTGTGCAAGGCCGGGCATTCGCAAAGGAAGTGATAAACTGTCTCTTCCTTGCTCTGATCCCGGCAGCTCCGACAGAATGCATTATGGTTGAGACCTAACCTGCCTGCATGTCTGCCTATTGCCCAGTGCCCTGTCACAACCGCTACGAGCCTTGAGATGTCCCTGCGATTCCTGTCCGCCGCTTTCTGCCGGAAATGGCTCTGAATGGTGCTCTTTAGGGTGCCAAACGGCATGTCCACCGATACGGCAGTGGAGACGTCCTTAGCAGATCCAGCCTTAGCTAGCTCATCTGCCTGTTCGTTTCCAAAGAAATTGCTGTGTGTGGGTACCCAGATGAGGGTAGCGTCTATCTGACTTCCCAGTCTGGATAACAGCTCTTTGCATTGGGCTACCAGAGTAGACGAAGTAGTGAACGACCTGAGAGACAGGAGTGCCGCCTGGCTATCGACAAAGATACCAACTCTACCCTGAACACCCCTAACAATTAACAGCCTCGCCGCCTCCCTTATAACCAGTATCTCAGCCTGAAATACGCTGGATTCATCTGGGAGACGGAGCGAGAGTCTTATTCCAAGGTCCCTCGAGAAGACCCCAGCGCCTACACCACAGATCATCCTTGATCCATCAGTATACACTCTGAAGTTGAATTCCCTTTCTAAGTTTCCCCTTTTTCACTCCCGCCTGGATGGTAAGAGGACTTTGAATGTAGTGTTAAAGTCTAAGTGAGGTACTATATAGGCGGTGGGCTTCCTCAGTGTCGGTGGTAGCCGGCCAAAGATTCCTGCGTGGCCATAGTTCCTTGACCTCCACCTCCCTGATGCCGCTAGTCTTGCCGCACTGCTTGAGGATGCCCCGAGTACATAAAGGTCAATCGGAATTAGGTTTAGTATAGCATTCAGCGCCTCTGAAGGACTAGTACGTAGACAACCAGTAATCCCGATAGAAGCAGATCTCTGTATCCTGTATAGTTGATCTACCACATATTTTTACTTGTGGCGGGCCACCATACTAACGACCCGTAAGTCAATATAGGGCGTACAATTGCTGGGTACATCCACTTAAGCATTATGGGTTTTAGGCCCCATCTGGAGCCAAACATTCTCCGGCAGGAGTAGTAGGCAACTGTTACCTTTTTTACTCTATGTTGTATATTTGGTTTCCACGATAGTTTCGTGTGCAGAATAACTCTTAGGTATTTTTCAGTGTCCGAAAGGGACAGTTCCAGATTATTCAGCCGAGGAAGTTTAAAGCTTTGGACTTTGGTCTTTATAGTAAATAGTACCAGTTCCGTTTTGCTAGGGTTTACTCCTAGACCGCAACCTGCAGCCCATCTACTGAGTGTACCCAAGGCGTTGGACATGATATCACTAATCACGTCCGTGAACATCCCTGATACCATTATTGCTACATCGTCCGCGTAAGCCACAACTTTAACTCCTGCAGCATCTAGTCTGAGAAGAATCGTGTTAACAACGAGAAGCCAGAGCAGCGGAGAGATCACCCCACCCTGTGGTGTTCCTCTACATGCCCATCTTGACATTTCGCTATTACCAAGGCAGATTAAACAGGTACCCTCACTAGCGCAGCTGTCTATTGTTTACAAAGCAACTCATTGTCAAAAGTTTGTTTACAAGGTACACAAATTGTTTTTTTTAGTGAAAAATTGCAGCAAAATATTAAAAAGTTTTCAAAAATAGTGATATATTGAAAGTGTTTCGGCAGCGGCATCTAAAATATCTCAGTCAAAAGTTTGTTTGTGTGTTTCGGAGTGGATTTCACAATAAAAGAAACATTTTTGGAATTTAGAAAAGTAAAAACTGCCGCTTCTACTACTGAAGCGCAAGCAATTGTTCTCAATGGGTAGCCACAACGCTCTCTTGGAGTTTTTATTAGATGGAATGCCTCAAATTAAAGAACATTTGTTGGATTCTCGCAAAGAAGTTGATGGCAAATTGAAGTTTGTTTGTGAAAAGTTCATAAAAGATGCTCTTAACAATTTAACAGCACCTCTTGTAACATTTCTGAAAAAAGCACAGGCCGTTGTAAGTTCTTCAGCGCTTGCGGCCGCCAAGGAACATTAGCAACAACAAAGTAGTAAAATAAACTATACACTGAGGCAAAGTTCAATGGCGAGTCCACAGTACATAAGCAATATTATACCTACAAGAGACTCAAAGATTTATAAAAAACAAACTGCCGACGTTACAAAGATCGATGCAATTGTATTTAAGCAACAGGGACGCCGGATTTATAATTTTTCGACCCATACAAGTTAGTTTCAAAAAATTTGCTAAATACCTTGACTTGATAATTAAACAATTATTTTCTTTCTATACTGCAGAACAACATAATTCAGTCCGTTGTTAAATTAGAGCAATTATAAACCACTAATGGTTACAGCCCCGATGACATGCCCTTCCACCGAACAGGTATCAATAATATTATCTAGCGCCAGTATTTTAGCATTCGATGCGATGATTAACTTTTCTGCTGCCCAACGCAAAACAAGTATATCATCAACAGATAACAACAGTAATATTAAAAAAGTTGTAACGTAAAGAACGTTCAACATAATATTATCAACACTGCAGGGCACTGAGTGAATTGAGAACGGCAGGGCAAAAGGAATGCAATAATATTGTATGCTTGTGCACAACAACAAACACACACACAGTCTGCTGTATGCATAGCAGCAAAACAACAGCCTGACTACTTGTGCACAACCATGCATACACATATCGTTCGATATACAAACATTAGCACTATACGCAAGCGACTGGTATTGCATGCAAGCAGCACACTATAATTCTCAGTGGCTTCATAAGTTGTACGGCATAAGAAACCAAAGATTACACACAATCGGGGCGATTCGCACAGAACACGAAACACGCCTTAGACTTCGTATCAACACGAAGAAAAACGATAAGAACTAACGAGGTTGAGCCAATTCTGTCTAAGCGATCCGTAGTGGAGAGCTAGTCAGGGATCCCTCCCTGCTTTAATAAACTTGCACAGCGGCTTCGGCTGACTGTTTTCCACAGCGACTTCGGTTGACTGTTTTCCACAGCGGCTTCGGCTGACTGTTTTCCACAGCGGCTTCGGCTGACTGTTTTCCACAGCGGCTTCGGCTGACTGTTTTCCACAGCGGCTTCGGCTGACTGTTTTCCACAGCGGCTTCGGCTGACTGTTTTCCACAGCGGCTTCGGCTGACTGTTTTCCACAGCGGCTTCGGCTGACTGTTTTCCACAGCGGCTACGGCTGACTGTTTTCCACAGCGGCTTCGGCTGACTGTTTTCCACAGCGGCTTCGGCTGACTGTTTTCCACAGCGGCTTCGGCTGACTGTTTTCCACAGCGGCTTCGGCTGACTGTTTTCCACAGCGGCTTCGGCTGACTGTTTTCCACAGCGACTTCGGTTGACTGTTTTCCACAGCGGCTTCGGCTGACTGTTTTCCACAGCGGCTTCGGCTGACTGTTTTCCACAGCGGCTTCGGCTGACTGTTTTCCACAGCGGCTTCGGCTGACTGTTTTCCACAGCGGCTTCGGCTGACTGTTTTCCACAGCGGCTTCGGCTGACTGTTTTCCACAGCGGCTTCGGCTGACTGTTTTCCACAGCGGCTTCGGCTGACTGTTTTCCACAGCGACTTCGGTTGACTGTTTTCCACAGCGGCTTCGGCTGACTGTTTACCACTGTAGTCCGACTAGCGGAGGTAGTTTACCGTAGTTAGCTTTTAGCAATAATTAGATGTAAGACTCATTGTACTTATTTAACGATTAGTCGTAAGATATCCCCGATCCTCGACTAGCCGCCGTCATCACCGAACATAAACCGACGAGAAACGAATCTGGGCCGAGCAGACAAATCACCGAACCTGAAGCCGTCGAATAATATTCCCGAACCGTCGCCGATTTAAAACTACCGATTCAACTCACCCGAGCATACGAGGAAGTATTCCCGAACCGCCGCCGATCTAAACTCCCGATTCGGCTCCCCCGATCATCGTCTTCGCGGCTACTAAATATTGTAAAATAGTAAATAAAGAAGATTGGTGGTTTGTTGGTGTGGGCCCGACTCTTCCTCGTTGGCGGTCGTATCCTTTTTTGCGCGTTGCGACTTAGAATCGGGTCCCTGCTCGGGCGCCATTTAAGCAGCTCCTTAGCAGAGGAAATGATACTAGGAATGGATTTCCTAGCAGCACTAAACCTGGAATTACGACTCAATGGCCAGACGGTACGTTCGGCACCTCAGTCAAACACCCGGCCCTGCAACCCTTTATATACAATAATCTCCAGGGATTTTCTAACGGCTAAGGAAAACCAGGAGCTCGTCGGTTTTCTCGAACACTACAAGGACAAGTTTAAATCGGTGAAGGCTCTATGCACCGTTGCACAACATCACATTCACCTTCGCCACCAAACCCCATTAAAGCAGAAATATATGCCACGAAATCCCGCCATGATGCAAGTAATCAACGACGAAATCGATAAACTCTTGGCTGAAGGCCGCATCGAACCGTCTAAAAGTGCATATAGCTCCCCGATCGTCCTAGCACGGAAAAAACGGGGTGGTTGGCGAATGTGCATAGACTACCGTCAACTGAACGCCGCCAGCATCCCCGACGCTTACCCACTGCCCCAGATCAACGCCATACTAGACCAACTAAAAGAAGCAAAGTTCATTTCGTCACTGGATCTTAAAAACGGATATTGGCAAATCCCCTTGGCATCCTCCTCCAAACCATATACCGCATTCACCGTGCCAGGCCGGGGGTTATTCCAGTGGAAAGTGATGCCATTCGGACTCCATTCCGCCCCAGCTACATTCCAGCGGACGTTAGATAACATCATCGGGTCGGACTTGTATCCCTTAGTTTTCGTCTATCTGGACGATATAATTATCCTCGGTCGGACATTCAAAGAGCACCTACTACAGTGGTAAACAGTCAGCCGAAGCCGCTGTGGAAAACAGTCAACCGAAGTCGCTGTGGAAAACAGTCAGCCGAAGCCGCTGTGGAAAACAGTCAGCCGAAGCCGCTGTGGAAAACAGTCAGCCGAAGCCGCTGTGGAAAACAGTCAGCCGAAGCTGCTGTGGAAAACAGTCAGCCGAAGCCGCTGTGGAAAACAGTCAGCCGAAGCCGCTGTGGAAAACAGTCAGCCGAAGCCGCTGTGGAAAACAGTCAGCCGAAGCCGCTGTGGAAAACAGTCAGCCGAAGCCGCTGTGGAAAACAGTCAGCCGAAGCCGCTGTGGAAAACAGTCAGCCGAAGCCGCTGTGGAAAACAGTCAACCGAAGTCGCTGTGGAAAACAGTCAGCCGAAGCCGCTGTGGAAAACTGTCAGCCGAAGCCGCTGTGGAAAACAGTCAGCCGAAGCCGCTGTGGAAAACAGTCAGCCGAAGCCGCTGTGGAAAACAGTCAGCCGAAGCCGCTGTGGAAAACAGCCAGCCGAAGCCGCTGTGGAAAACAGTCAGCCGAAGCCGCTGTGGAAAACAGTCAGCCGAAGCCGCTGTGGAAAACAGTCAGCCGAAGCCGCTGTGGAAAACAGTCAGCCGAAGCCGCTGTGGAAAACAGTCAGCCGAAGCCGCTGTGGAAAACAGTCAACCGAAGTCGCTGTGGAAAACAGTCAGCCGAAGCCGCTGTGCAAATTTATTAAAGCAGGGAGGGATCCCTGACTAGCTCTCCACTAGGGATCGCTTAGACAGAATTGGCTCAACCTCGTTAGTTCTTATCGTTTTTCTTCGTGTTGATACGAAGTCTAAGGCGTGTTTCGTGTTCTGTGCGAATCGCCCCGATTGTGTGTAATCTTTGGTTTCTTATGCCGTACAACTTATGAAGCCACTGAGAATTATAGTGTGCTGCTTGCATGCAATACCAGTCGCTTGCGTATAGTGCTAATGTTTGTATATCGAACGATATGTGTATGCATGGTTGTGCACAAGTAGTCAGGCTGTTGTTTTGCTGCTATGCATACAGCAGACTGTGTGTGTGTTTGTTGTTGTGCACAAGCATACAATATTATTGCATTCCTTTTGCCCTGCCGTTCTCAATTCACTCAGTGCCCTGCAGTGTTGATAATATTATGTTGAACGTTCTTTACGTTACATTCCCTCCCTGCTTTGGAGATCGGCGCTCTGGCGCTCTGGTGCTATTGGGTTTGGGCGAGTTTCGGTCCGAGGACCCTCACTACCACTAGGGTATAATTAACCTTCCGAATCGGGAGGCTCAGCCCTTCAAACTAGGGTTTACTACTGTTCTACGGTGATGGTTATAATCATATATCCTTATTCTACATATATTTATATCTTCTTTTTTTTTTTTTTTTTTTTTTTTATTTATTTATTTTTTTTTTTTTTATTATTTTTTTTTTTTATTTTTTTTTTTATTTTTTTTTTATTTTGTTATTTTATTATTATTATTATTTTTTTTTTATTATAAAATACAAACGAATTCATGGAAACTTAAATGGAACAAAAAAAAAATTCATGTTTGGTTTTGTGGTTGTATTTGCTTATGCCAGGGTGATAGTTTTCTCCATGTCCAGGCAGCGAAGTCGGGCGAGCCTCTGGTTGAGGATAGTGACTTTTACCGGGGGACGATCGGTTCGGCTGATGACGAATTGTGCATGCCGAGAGTACTTTTTGCGCTTGCCAATGTGAACTCCTGCCCAGATTTCCTCCTCGGCAAACGTTCGGCCGTTGTATTTTATTTTCCCGTGGGCCTTTTTTTCCTTATTCCCGGGGGCTGCTTGTCTCGAGGTGCTAGGCTCGTGGGCTCCAACGAACGACGTGATGGGCTTCGGGAGTTCTCTGCCGTCATTGGCGCATGTCTCTGTTCTTTTTATCTGCCGAGGAATTTTTTTTTTTTCGTGGCTACTTCACCCGGAGGTTTGGCAGCTGTAGTTGGTGTCCTGATGGTGTGGCATTTCTCCATTACCATCTCTCCATTGTTGTTGTTGGTTCGCACGAATTGTCTGTCGTGACATGGGACTAGAGGTGGCGGCGATGAGTCAGCTGGAGGATGCAGTTGAATATTCTGCGTAACAAACGGACGGGCTTCCATAGGTGGTTGATATGGAAGAGGCTTCTTTGCGTTTGCCAGTGAATGTGGTAATCGCTGGGGGTTCGTGCGCTTTCGCTCCATCGTGCTTGGTCGTCGGCTTGAAACTGGATAGAAATTGTGTTGTTAATATATATTCCTATACGCTAATCAATTGGGAATTGTTGCGGGGTGACTTTTTGCTGCTATACGTATAATGCTTGTTACCGGCCCTGCAGGTCTGGAGAAATGAAACTCCCTGAAGTTCTGATGTTTTTTATTTTATTATTTTTTTTTTTTTATTTTTTTTATTATTATTTTTTTTATTTATTTGTCGGTGATCTTCCCCTGTAGGCTTTGAGATCCTGTACATTCGCGCGGACCGGTCTTTTGCCACTTTGTGCGAGTTCCACGATATTTGGCGCGATTCTACGTATTACCGTAAACGGCCCTGAGTATTTTTCGGCGAGTTTCTGGTTGAAATTATCCGCTGCTGATGATAATGGTCTTTCCTTTTTCCAGACCGCTTCGTTGATTTTTGGCTCCCAAGGGCGTCTTCGGAGATTGTAATATTTGGCCTGACGCTTGCTGCCTTGTGTTCTTCGTTCGGCTACTTCCGTCCAAACCTCGCGTATATCTTTTTCGGTGTTACCCTCGGGCGGGCCTTCGATGTTGCGCTTGACTATGCTATAGTTAGTGGGATTCCTCCCATAAATTATTTCGGCCGGTGAAAAAGTGGATACCTCGTTGGTGGAGGTGTTGATGGCGAATGCTATTTCGGGAATTCGTCGATCCCAGTGTCGATGGTCGGTTCCCGTCTGTTGGGCAATCATCGTTTTCACTGTGCGGTTCATTCTTTCGGTGGGGTGCGTAAGGAGCGGTTGTGCAGTGTCTTATGCCATGATCGCTTAGGAAACCTTCCACGGCGCGGCTAGTGAATTGGACACCGTTGTCAGAGAGGAACGTTTTCGGACACCCAAATCGGAAGATAACCCTTTCTCTTAGGGATTTTATTACGGCGTTGGAGACAGCCTGTCGTGTAGGAATTAACTCGACCCATTTGCTAAATACATCGATGATTACGAGAAGAGAAGTGTTGCCGTTAGTGTCACGAGGTAATGGGCCTATGAAGTCGGCTGCCACTATTTCCCAGGGGTATTCACACTGCATGGTCCTCATTACACCTGCCGGTAGCTTCGTGTCCGGTTTATATCGAGCACAGACTTCACACGAGCGAACGTAGTGCACTACGTCGCGGTAGACCCCAGGCCAGTAGAACCTTTCCTCGACCCTGCGAAGAGTTTTGAATATGCCGAAGTGTCCTGCCTGGGCTGTGTCGTGACATTCCTGTAGGATCATGGGGCGTTCTTGTGCTGGTACGCAGAGTTTCCATTCAGGTTTGGAGTCTAGCGGTGAGTTCCGGGGGATGTGTTTGAATAGCTGATTGTTCGAGACTCGGAAGTCGGGATATTTGGCGCTATTAGAGAGAGCTAGGTTCATCATACGTTGGTACCACTCAGGAGCGGTTATGGCCATTAAATTGTCTGTTCTACTGCTGGGTAAGGGTGCCCTTGACAGGGCGTCAGCTACCACGTTTGAGCTCCCCTTCCTATATTCGATGTCGAAGTCGTACTGCTGTAGTTCCAGAGCCCAGCGCGCGAGTCGGCCGGAGGGGTTCTGAAGCGTGTGCAGCCACTTTAGCGAGTGATGGTCGGTGATGACCGTGAAGTGGTATCCTTCCAAGTATGCCCTCATTTTTCGGATACCGTATAGGATGGCGAGGCACTCTTGTTCGGTGGTGGAATACTTTCTCTCCAAGTCGTTTAGTGTCCGACTGGCATAAGCGATAACGGTTTCGATATCCGAGTGGCGTTGGAATAGCACGACGCCCAAGCCCTCTCGGCTTGCGTCTGTCTGGAGGAAAAATGGTCGTTCAAAGTCAGGGCATCCGAGTATGGGCGACCGTGTGAGAGTCGCCTTAAGTTCAGTGAACGCATCTTCCTGTTCGACTCCCCAAACCCATTTCTCATTTTTCTTCAGCAGTAGGTTCAAAGGTGACGTTAGCCTGGCGAAATTCGGTACGAACCTTCGGTACCAGGAGGCGACCCCTAGTATTCTTCGGAGTTCCTTCAGATTCGTAGGAGCGGGTATCTGTTGCATTGCGTTAATTTTGTCGGGATCGGTCCGAATGCCCTCTGACGTGACTAGATGCCCGAGATAACGAATGCTGGTGCGGACGAATTCACATTTCTCGAAATTTATCTGCATCTCTGCGTCCTGTAGTCGAAGGAAGACGGTCTGTAGGTGCTCTTTGAATGTCCGACCGAGGATAATTATATCGTCCAGATAGACGAAAACTAAGGGATACAAGTCCGACCCGATGATGTTATCTAACGTCCGCTGGAATGTAGCTGGGGCGGAATGGAGTCCGAATGGCATCACTTTCCACTGGAATAACCCCCGGCCTGGCACGGTGAATGCGGTATATGGTTTGGAGGAGGATGCCAAGGGGATTTGCCAATATCCGTTTTTAAGATCCAGTGACGAAATGAACTTTGCTTCTCTTAGTTGGTCTAGTATGGCGTTGATCTGGGGCAGTGGGTAAGCGTCGGGGATGCTGGCGGCGTTCAGTTGACGGTAGTCTATGCACATTCGCCAACCACCCTGTTTTTTCCGTGCTAGGACGATCGGGGAGCTATATGCACTTTTAGACGGTTCGATGCGGCCTTCAGCCAAGAGTTTATCGATTTCGTCGTTGATTACTTGCATCATGGCGGGATTTCGTGGCATATATTTCTGCTTTAATGGGGTTTGGTGGTGAATGTGATGTTGTGCAACGGTGCATAGAGCCTTCACCGATTTAAACTTGTCCTTGTAGTGTTCGAGAAAACCGACGAGCTCCTGGTTTTCCTTAGCCGTTAGAAAATCCCTGGAGATTATTGTATATAAAGGGTTGCAGCGCCGGGTGTTTGACTGAGGTGCCGAACGTACCGTCTGGCCATTGAGTCGTAATTCCAGGTTTAGTGCTGCTAGGAAATCCATTCCTAGTATCATTTCCTCTGCTAAGGAGCTGATTACTGGTACCCGCAGGGACACCGTTTTCCCCTGATACTGGACGTCTAGATGGAATTCTTCCGAGGAAGCTGCGAGTGACTGGTCGGCCATTTGCACTTGGCCTTGGGTGCCGACAGGATTAACGTTTAGCCCCACCAAGTGTTGTTTAATGGTCTGCCCCATAAACGTGCGGGAGGAACCGGTATCGATCAGTGCCTGGATTTGTTTGCCGTGAGTCATTATCACGACGTAATACCGACCATCGTTCGCTGTTTGTAGCTCTGTAGATACTTCGGGAGTGACCTGACGACAAGGACACGAGCGCGAGTACCTGCCGTCTTTTCCACAGTAGGAACAGAACAATCGGGATGGGGACCGGCATACGTATCTCTTATGTCCGATTCCTTTGCACCTCCAGCAAGCGGTTTCTCTTGTGTACGCCAGGCTGGAAATCATATGCGAGCTCTGTGGGCGCTCCTCTTTTTTCAGGGCTTCGTATTCATCGGTCATACTGATTAGTTCATCCAAATTGCTAAAGTCGCTGCGGCGGACATAATGTCGGTACTCCGTACGAAGGCCGTCGTAGATACGGTCGAGGTGCGATGTTTTCCGAAGTGTAGGATGTTGTCTTGCGATCGTAAGCATAGTTAGGATGTAGTCTTTGGCTCGTTCTCGGGTGTATTGTCTTCGATTATAGAAGCTTTGCTCCAATTGTGACAGGTATCGTGTAGGGAGAAAGAATTTTTCTACTTCCCTCCTGAAGCCCTGCCAGTCAGATATTGTAGCCTTTTTGACGCGGAACCATTTTAGTGCGTTCCCTGTCAGCATGCTTAGCATCGCTGGTAGGAGGCGATCTAGATCAATGTGGTGGCACTCGGCTAATTCCTCGAGTCGCTCTAGAAATTCCATTAAATCCGTTTCGCCGGAATATTTCATTTCCCATCGGTGGACAATATTCACGATGTCAATGTCTGGTTGGCGGTACTTGGAGGGTTCGGCCAGTGGAGTTATGGTTTTGTGAGCTATACTTAATTCAGGGTTTATTGTTTCTTTCTCTTGCTCTAGAACTATACTTTCCGTAGATCCCTCCAGTTGATTCTTCCGGAGCTGCTCTACAAGGCGCTTACGTAGATAATCCACGGTGAAACCGGTTGTGGGGATACCGAAACGCTGGCATTGGTCCATGAGCTGCTCTTTCCGTAGGAGATATACCCCGCTGACTAGTCCTGCGGCTGGTGGCTGGATGTTGGTGTTGGCTTCAAGATTGGTGGTTTGTTGGTGTGGGCCCGACTCTTCCTCGTTGGCGGTCGTATCCTTTTTTGCGCGTTGCGACTTAGAATCGGGTCCCTGCTCGGGCGCCATTTGTAACGTGGTTTTGTCGTAGGCTGAGGTAGTTCAGCGGTGGTCCAAGGTTGACTTACGGATCCACAAACCTTAAGTAAATAATAACACCAATATTTTCCCCTTTTTGTGGGGTTGAATCACCAATCTTCTTTATTTACTATTTTACAATATTTAGTAGCCGCGAAGACGATGATCGGGGGAGCCGAATCGGGAGTTTAGATCGGCGGCGGTTCGGGAATACTTCCTCGTATGCTCGGGTGAGTCGAATCGGTAGTTTTAAATCGGCGACGGTTCGGGAATATTTCCTCGTATGATCGGGTGAGTCGAATCGGTAGTTTTAAATCGGCGACGGTTCGGGAATATTATTCGACGGCTTCAGGTTCGGTGATTTGTCTGCTCGGCCCAGATTCGTTTCTCGTCGGTTTATGTTCGGTGATGACGGCGGCTAGTCGAGGATCGGGGATATCTTACGACTAATCGTTAAATAAGTACAATGAGTCTTACATCTAATTATTGCTAAAAGCTAACTACGGTAAACTACCTCCGCTAGTCGGACTACAGTGGTAAACAGTCAGCCGAAGCCGCTGTGGAAAACAGTCAACCGAAGTCGCTGTGGAAAACAGTCAGCCGAAGCCGCTGTGGAAAACAGTCAGCCGAAGCCGCTGTGGAAAACAGTCAGCCGAAGCCGCTGTGGAAAACAGTCAGCCGAAGCCGCTGTGGAAAACAGTCAGCCGAAGCCGCTGTGGAAAACAGTCAGCCGAAGCCGCTGTGGAAAACAGTCAGCCGAAGCCGCTGTGGAAAACAGTCAGCCGAAGCCGCTGTGGAAAACAGTCAGCCGAAGCCGCTGTGGAAAACAGTCAGCCGAAGCCGCTGTGGAAAACAGTCAACCGAAGTCGCTGTGGAAAACAGTCAGCCGAAGCTGCTGTGGAAAACAGTCAGCCGAAGCTGCTGTGGAAAACAGTCAGCCGAAGCCGCTGTGGAAAACAGTCAGCCGAAGCCGCTGTGGAAAACAGTCAGCCGAAGCCGCTGTGGAAAACAGTCAGCCGAAGCCGCTGTGGAAAACAGTCAGCCGAAGCCGCTGTGGAAAACAGTCAGCCGAAGCCGCTGTGGAAAACAGTCAACCGAAGTCGCTGTGGAAAACAGTCAGCCGAAGCCGCTGTGCAAATTTATTAAAGCAGGGAGGGATCCCTGACTAGCTCTCCACTACGGATCGCTTAGACAGAATTGGCTCAACCTCGTTAGTTCTTATCGTTTTTCTTCGTGTTGATACGAAGTCTAAGGCGTGTTTCGTGTTCTGTGCGAATCGCCCCGATTGTGTGTAATCTTTGGTTTCTTATGCCGTACAACTTATGAAGCCACTGAGAATTATAGTGTGCTGCTTGCATGCAATACCAGTCGCTTGCGTATAGTGCTAATGTTTGTATATCGAACGATATGTGTATGCATGGTTGTGCACAAGTAGTCAGGCTGTTGTTTTGCTGCTATGCATACAGCAGACTGTGTGTGTGTTTGTTGTTGTGCACAAGCATACAATATTATTGCATTCCTTTTGCCCTGCCGTTCTCAATTCACTCAGTGCCCTGCAGTGTTGATAATATTATGTTGAACGTTCTTTACGTTACATTCCCTCCCTGCTTTGGAGAGCGGCGCTCTGGTGCTATTGGGTTTGGGCGAGTTTCGGTCCGAGGACCCTCACTACCACTAGGGTATAATTAACCTTCCGAATCGGGAGGCTCAGCCCTTCAAACTAGGGTTTACTACTGTTCTACGGTGATGGTTATAATCATATATCCTTATTCTACATATATTTATATCTTCTTTTTTTTTTTTTTTTTTTTTTTTTTATTTATTTTTTTTATTTATTTATTTATTTTTTTTTTTATTATTATTTTTTTTTTTATTTTTTTTTTTATTTTTTTTTTATTTTGTTATTTTATTATTATTATTATTTTTTTTTTTATTATAAAATACAAACGAATTCATGGAAACTTAAATGGAACAAAAAAAAAATTCATGTTTGGTTTTGTGGTTGTATGTGCTTATGCCAGGGTGATAGTTTTCTCCATGTCCAGGCAGCGAAGTCGGGCGAGCCTCTGGTTGAGGATAGTGACTTTTACCGGGGGACGATCGGTTCGGCTGATGACGAATTGTGCATGCCGAGAGTACTTTTTGCGCTTGCCAATGTGAACTCCTGCCCAGATTTCCTCCTCGGCAAACGTTCGGCCGTTGTATTTTATTTTCCCGTGGGCCTTTTTTTCCTTATTCCCGGGGGCTGCTTGTCTCGAGGTGCTAGGCTCGTGGGCTCCAACGAACGACGTGATGGGCTTCGGGAGTTCTCTGCCGTCATTGGCGCATGTCTCTGTTCTTTTTATCTGCCGAGGAATTTTTTTTTTCGTGGCTACTTCACCCGGAGGTTTGGCAGCTGTAGTTGGTGTCCTGATGGTGTGGCATTTCTCCATTACCATCTCTCCATTGTTGTTGTTGGTTCGCACGAATTGTCTGTCGTGACATGGGACTAGAGGTAGCGGCGATGAGTCAGCTGGAGGATGCAGTTGAATATTCTGCGTAACAAACGGACGGGCTTCCATAGGTGGTTGATATGGAAGAGGCTTCTTTGCGTTTGCCAGTGAATGTGGTAATCGCTGGGGGTTCGTGCGCTTTCGCTCCATCGTGCTTGGTCGTCGGCTTGAAACTGGATAGAAATTGTGTTGTTAATATATATTCCTATACGCTAATCAATTGGGAATTGTTGCGGGGTGACTTTTTGCTGCTATACGTATAATGCTTGTTACCGGCCCTGCAGGTCTGGAGAAATGAAACTCCCTGAAGTTCTGATGTTTTTTATTTTATTATTATTTTTTTTTTTTATTTTTTTTATTATTATTTTTTTTATTTATTTGTCGGTGATCTTCCCCTGTAGGCTTTGAGATCCTGTACATTCGCGCGGACCGGTCTTTTGCCACTTTGTGCGAGTTCCACGATATTTGGCGCGATTCTACGTATTACCGTAAACGGCCCTGAGTATTTTTCGGCGAGTTTCTGGTTGAAATTATCCGCTGCTGATGATAATGGTCTTTCCTTTTTCCAGACCGCTTCGTTGATTTTTGGCTCCCAAGGGCGTCTTCGGAGATTGTAATATTTGGCCTGACGCTTGCTGCCTTGTGTTCTTCGTTCGGCTACTTCCGTCCAAACCTCGCGTATATCTTTTTCGGTGTTACCCTCGGGCGGGCCTTCGATGTTGCGCTTGACTATGCTATAGTTAGTGGGATTCCTCCCACTCGAGGAATTAGCCGAGTGCCACCACATTGATCTAGATCGCCTCCTACCAGCGATGCTAAGCATGCTGACAGGGAACGCACTAAAATGGTTCCGCGTCAAAAAGGCTACAATATCCGACTGGCAGGGCTTCAGGAGGGAAGTAGAAAAATTCTTTCTCCCTACACGATACCTGTCACAATTGGAGCAAAGCTTCTATAATCGAAGACAATACACCCGAGAACGAGCCAAAGACTACATCCTAACTATGCTTACGATCGCAAGACAACATCCTACACTTCGGAAAACATCGCACCTCGACCGTATCTACGACGGCCTTCGTACGGAGTACCGACATTATGTCCGCCGCAGCGACTTTAGCAATTTGGATGAACTAATCAGTATGACCGATGAATACGAAGCCCTGAAAAAAGAGGAGCGCCCACAGAGCTCGCATATGATTTCCAGCCTGGCGTACACAAGAGAAACCGCTTGCTGGAGGTGCAAAGGAATCGGACATAAGAGATACGTATGCCGGTCCCCATCCCGATTGTTCTGTTCCTACTGTGGAAAAGACGGCAGGTACTCGCGCTCGTGTCCTTGTCGTCAGGTCACTCCCGAAGTATCTACAGAGCTACAAACAGCGAACGATGGTCGGTATTACGTCGTGATAATGACTCACGGCAAACAAATCCAGGCACTGATCGATACCGGTTCCTCCCGCACGTTTATGGGGCAGACCATTAAACAACACTTGGTGGGGCTAAACGTTAATCCTGTCGGCACCCAAGGCCAAGTGCAAATGGCCGACCAGTCACTCGCAGCTTCCTCGGAAGAATTCCATCTAGACGTCCAGTATCAGGGGAAAACGGTGTCCCTGCGGGTACCAGTAATCAGCTCCTTAGCAGAGGAAATGATACTAGGAATGGATTTCCTAGCAGCACTAAACCTGGAATTACGACTCAATGGCCAGACGGTACGTTCGGCACCTCAGTCAAACACCCGGCGCTGCAACCCTTTATATACAATAATCTCCAGGGATTTTCTAACGGCTAAGGAAAACCAGGAGCTCGTCGGTTTTCTCGAACACTACAAGGACAAGTTTAAATCGGTGAAGGCTCTATGCACCGTTGCACAACATCACATTCACCACCAAACCCCATTAAAGCAGAAATATATGCCACGAAATCCCGCCATGATGCAAGTAATCAACGACGAAATCGATAAACTCTTGGCTGAAGGCCGCATCGAACCGTCTAAAAGTGCATATAGCTCCCCGATCGTCCTAGCACGGAAAAAACAGGGTGGTTGGCGAATGTGCATAGACTACCGTCAACTGAACGCCGCCAGCATCCCCGACGCTTACCCACTGCCCCAGATCAACGCCATACTAGACCAACTAAGAGAAGCAAAGTTCATTTCGTCACTGGATCTTAAAAACGGATATTGGCAAATCCCCTTGGCATCCTCCTCCAAACCATATACCGCATTCACCGTGCCAGGCCGGGGGTTATTCCAGTGGAAAGTGATGCCATTCGGACTCCATTCCGCCCCAGCTACATTCCAGCGGACGTTAGATAACATCATCGGGTCGGACTTGTATCCCTTAGTTTTCGTCTATCTGGACGATATAATTATCCTCGGTCGGACATTCAAAGAGCACCTACAGACTCTAGAGACCGTCTTCCTTCGACTACAGGACGCAGAGATGCAGATAAATTTCGAGAAATGTGAATTCGTCCGCACCAGCATTCGTTATCTCGGGCATCTAGTCACGTCAGAGGGCATTCGGACCGATCCCGACAAAATTAACGCAATGCAACAGATACCCGCTCCTACGAATCTGAAGGAACTCCGAAGAATACTAGGGGTCGCCTCCTGGTACCGAAGGTTCGTACCGAATTTCGCCAGGCTAACGTCACCTTTGAACCTACTGCTGAAGAAAAATGAGAAATGGGTTTGGGGAGTCGAACAGGAAGATGCGTTCACTGAACTTAAGGCGACTCTCACACGGTCGCCCATACTCGGATGCCCTGACTTTGAACGACCATTTTTCCTCCAGACAGACGCAAGCCGAGAGGGCTTGGGCGTCGTGCTATTCCAACGCCACTCGGATATCGAAACCGTTATCGCTTATGCCAGTCGGACACTAAACGACTTGGAGAGAAAGTATTCCACCACCGAACAAGAGTGCCTCGCCATCCTATACGGTATCCGAAAAATGAGGGCATACTTGGAAGGATACCACTTCACGGTCATCACCGACCATCACTCGCTAAAGTGGCTGCACACGCTTCAGAACCCCTCCGGCCGACTCGCGCGCTGGGCTCTGGAACTACAGCAGTACGACTTCGACATCGAATATAGGAAGGGGAGCTCAAACGTGGTAGCTGACGCCCTGTCAAGGGCACCCTTACCCAGCAGTAGAACAGACAATTTAATGGCCATAACCGCCCCTGAGTGGTACCAACGTATGATGAACCTAGCTCTCTCTAATAGCGCCAAATATCCCGACTTCCGAGTCTCGAACAATCAGCTATTCAAACACATCCCCCGGAACTCACCGCTAGACTCCAAACCTGAATGGAAACTCTGCGTACCAGCACAAGAACGCCCCATGATCCTACAGGAATGTCACGACACAGCCCAGGCAGGACACTTCGGCATATTCAAAACTCTTCGCAGGGTCGAGGAAAGGTTCTACTGGCCTGGGGTCTACCGCGACGTAGTGCACTACGTTCGCTCGTGTGAAGTCTGTGCTCGATATAAACCGGACACGAAGCTACCAGCAGGTGTAATGAGGACCATGCAGTGTGAATACCCCTGGGAAATAGTGGCAGCCGACTTCATAGGCCCATTACCTCGTTCCACTAACGGCAACACTTCTCTTCTCGTAATCATCGATGTATTTAGCAAATGGGTCGAGTTAATTCCTACACGACAGGCTGTCTCCAACGCCGTAATAAAATCCCTAAGAGAAAGGGTTATCTTCCGATTTGGGTGTCCGAAAACGTTCCTCTCTGACAACGGTGTCCAATTCACTAGCCGCGCCGTGGAAGGTTTCCTAAGCGATCATGGCATAAGACACTGCACAACCGCTCCTTACGCACCCCACGAGAACCCCACCGAAAGAATGAACCGCACAGTGAAAACGATGATTGCCCAACAGACGGGAACCGACCATCGACACTGGGATCGACGAATTCCCGAAATAGCATTCGCCATCAACACCTCCACCAACGAGGTATCCACTTTTTCACCGGCCGAAATAATTTATGGGAGGAATCCCACTAACTATAGCATAGTCAAGCGCAACATCGAAGGCCCGCCCGAGGGTAACACCGAAAAAGATATACGCGAGGTTTGGACGGAAGTAGCCGAACGAAGAACACAAGGCAGCAAGCGTCAGGCCAAATATTACAATCTCCGAAGACGCCCTTGGGAGCCAAAAATCAACGAAGAGGTCTGGAAAAAGGAAAGACCATTATCATCAGCAGCGGATAATTTCAACCAGAAACTCGCCGAAAAATACTCAGGGCCGTTTACGGTAATACGTAGAATCGCGCCAAATATCGTGGAACTCGCACAAAGTGGCAAAAGACCGGTCCGCGCGAATGTACAGGATCTCAAAGCCTACAGGGGAAGATCACCGACAAATAAATAAAAAAAATAATAATAAAAAAATAAAAAAAAATAAAAAAAAAATAATAATAAAATAAAAAATATCAGAACTTCAGGGAGTTTAATTTCTCCAGACCTGCAGGGCCGGTAACAAGCATTATACGTATAGCAGCAAAAAGTCACCCCGCAACAATTCCCAATTGATTAGCGTATAGGAATATATATTAACAACACAATTTCTATCCAGTTTCAAGCCGACGACCAAGCACGATGGAGCGAAAGCGCACGAACCCCCAGCGATTACCACATTCACTGGCAAACGCAAAGAAGCCTCTTCCATATCAACCACCTATGGAAGCCCGTCCGTTTGTTACGCAGAATATTCAACTGCATCCTCCAGCTGACTCATCGCCGCCACCTCTAGTCCCATGTCACGACAGACAATTCGTGCGAACCAACAACAACAATGGAGAGATGGTAATGGAGAAATGCCACACCATCAGGACACCAACTACAGCTGCCAAACCTCCGGGTGAAGTAGCCACGGGAAAAAAAATTCCTCGGCAGATAAGAACAGAGACATGCGCCAATGACGGCAGAGAACTCCCGAAGCCCATCACGTCGTTCGTTGGAGCCCACGAGCCTAGCACCTCGAGACAAGCAGCCCCCGGGAATAAGGAAAAAAAGGCCCACGGGAAAATAAAATACAACGGCCGAACGTTTACCGAGGAGGAAATCTGGGCAGGAGTTCACATTGGCAAGCGCAAAAAGTACTCTCGGCATGCACAATTCGTCATCAGCCGAACCGATCGTCCCCCGGTAAAAGTCACTATCCTCAACCAGAGGCTCGCCCGACTTCGCTGCCTGGACATGGAGAAAACTATCACCCTGGCATAAGCACATACAACCACAAAACCAAACATGAATTTTTTTTTTGTTCCATTTAAGTTTCCATGAATTCGTTTGTATTTTATAATAAAAAAAAAAAAAAAAAAAAAAAAATAATAAAATAACAAAATAAAAAAAAAAATAAAAAAAAAAAACAAAAAAAAAAAAAAAAAAAGAAGATATAAATATATGTAGAATAAGGATATATGATTATAACCCTCACCGTAGAACAGTAGTAAACCCTAGTTTGAAGGGCTGAGCCTCCCGATTCGGAAGGTTA
The DNA here is from genome assembly GCA_951800035.1 of Linnaemya tessellans. Lineage (NCBI taxonomy): Eukaryota > Metazoa > Arthropoda > Insecta > Diptera > Tachinidae > Linnaemya > Linnaemya tessellans. Next base: position 96,457,884 of record OX637532.1, read on the forward strand.
ATTATACCCTAGTGGTAGTGAGGGTCCTCGGACCGAAACTCGCCCAAACCCAATAGCACCAGAGCGCCAGAGCGCCGCTCTCCAAAGCAGGGAGGGAATGTAACGTAAAGAACGTTCAACATAATATTATCAACACTGCAGGGCACTGAGTGAATTGAGAACGGCAGGGCAAAAGGAATGCAATAATATTGTATGCTTGTGCACAACAACAAACACACACACAGTCTGCTGTATGCATAGCAGCAAAACAACAGCCTGACTACTTGTGCACAACCATGCATACACATATCGTTCGATATACAAACATTAGCACTATACGCAAGCGACTGGTATTGCATGCAAGCAGCACACTATAATTCTCAGTGGCTTCATAAGTTGTACGGCATAAGAAACCAAAGATTACACACAATCGGGGCGATTCGCACAGAACACGAAACACGCCTTAGACTTCGTATCAACACGAAGAAAAACGATAAGAACTAACGAGGTTGAGCCAATTCTGTCTAAGCGATCCGTAGTGGAGAGCTAGTCAGGGATCCCTCCCTGCTTTAATAAATTTGCACAGCGGCTTCGGCTGACTGTTTTCCACAGCGACTTCGGTTGACTGTTTTCCACAGCGGCTTCGGCTGACTGTTTTCCACAGCGGCTTCGGCTGACTGTTTTCCACAGCGGCTTCGGCTGACTGTTTTCCACAGCGGCTTCGGCTGACTGTTTTCCACAGCGGCTTCGGCTGACTGTTTTCCACAGCGGCTTCGGCTGACTGTTTTCCACAGCGGCTTCGGCTGACTGTTTTCCACAGCGGCTTCGGCTGACTGTTTTCCACAGCGACTTCGGTTGACTGTTTTCCACAGCGGCTTCGGCTGACTGTTTTCCACAGCGGCTTCGGCTGACTGTTTTCCACAGCGGCTTCGGCTGACTGTTTTCCACAGCGGCTTCGGCTGACTGTTTTCCACAGCGGCTTCGGCTGACTGTTTTCCACAGCGGCTTCGGCTGACTGTTTTCCACAGCGGCTTCGGCTGACTGTTTTCCACAGCGGCTTCGGCTGACTGTTTTCCACAGCGGCTTCGGCTGACTGTTTTCCACAGCGACTTCGGTTGACTGTTTTCCACAGCGGCTTCGGCTGACTGTTTACCACTGTAGTCCGACTAGCGGAGGTAGTTTACCGTAGTTAGCTTTTAGCAATAATTAGATGTAAGACTCATTGTACTTATTTAACGATTAGTCGTAAGATATCCCCGATCCTCGACTAGCCGCCGTCATCACCGAACATAAACCGACGAGAAACGAATCTGGGCCGAGCAGACAAATCACCGAACCTGAAGCCGTCGAATAATATTCCCGAACCGTCGCCGATTTAAAACTACCGATTCGACTCACCCGATCATACGAGGAAATATTCCCGAACCGTCGCCGATTTAAAACTACCGATTCGACTCACCCGAGCATACGAGGAAGTATTCCCGAACCGCCGCCGATCTAAACTCCCGATTCGGCTCCCCCGATCATCGTCTTCGCGGCTACTAAATATTGTAAAATAGTAAATAAAGAAGATTGGTGATTCAACCCCACAAAAAGGGGAAAATATTGGTGTTATTATTTACTTAAGGTTTGTGGATCCGTAAGTCAACCTTGGACCACCGCTGAACTACCTCAGCCTACGACAAAACCACGTTACAAAGTTTTCAAAAATAGTGATATTATTGGGTGGGTTATAGATTTCCCAATGTTTGAACAAAACCCGTTTACAGCACCGCACACGGAGGACATGGAGGCTTTCGTTATTTCCAAATTAGAAGATCTTGTAAAATTAAGTTTTCATGCAGCTTTTTCTTTTGGAAGAAATTCAACATTTCCTCTTAAAGATTTTTATTTGTTGTTTTATAAAGTGTCTTTAAGCTATGTTTTATTTATTCAATAAATATATTGAAAACTAATGTAAAAAACTACTTTCATTTTCATATACTTCTTCATTATTATCTAATTCTTCATGTAAAGACTGCTCTTCAGTAGGTATGTATGTACGCATCGCGATTAGATTCAACAAATGGGGCGGTAATACCACATCCATAAAATATTTATTGGTTGGCAGCTATTGACGTCTGCTCACACAATCAAAAACCCACTGTGGTTAAACATAATCTCTTGAAATATATTGTTTAGTAAGAGACGGACGGACGGTCCACAATCTGATGAGTTATTGTTTCTCATTCTCATTGAAAAATATTTTATAGCTTGGTATCGTCCAGCATTTGCGAATATCTATTGAGAAAAAGTAAATAGATTAATGCTACGTATGTTACATACGCATATTTACACTTATCTTATAATCGCAGAGAGGCCAAACTACAGATTCGTCTAATAAAAATGTGATGTCTTTGGAATCGTATAAAAATATGATTTCCGAAGAACCTTTTTGAGCTTGAAGGCAATGTTAAGGTTTTCTTTGATACACGCCTTTTATAATGCACAAACGACGGTCGTCATTTAGGTACAATTAAAGTTTACGCCGAGCAGCCCTACACGTAATATATTGAGTGGCTTCCCAGATTCATACTGGAAAATTACACACTTTATTTTTTTCCAAATATTAATTGGTTTCAATATAATTACCATCTTTGGAAAACGCATTTTAATTTCTTTTAACTCTACTGCCCAAGGCAGCTTAGACAGCCGAATTAAAAATTATGTATTTACCACCTTTTAATTACGATTCCCTAATTTTATATTTACATATATAGATAAAAAATGTTTTCATGTATTATAAAAATTTAATAAACACAATTCAAAACACGTAAATTTTCTTTTATTATTTGTTTTAGCTGCCTTTTGTTTGTTTTACTTTTTGTTTTGTTTTCAAGAAAATAACATTGATTTTTGACAACGAGGCGCTTAAATTCTAGCAACAAAATACGTGTGGTTTTTGGTGTTGTTAATTGTTGTAGTTATGGGGGTACCTAGTAAATCTGCCTTGGCTATTACCTAGCGTAGCAGTGACGTTTCTTGCCTTCAACATAGTAATGATCCAGTTGCTGATGTATTCCTCAACGTCTGCATCCCGGAGAGACTGTTGGATGGCTGCCACTGATACATTATTGAAAGCGCCTTCTATGTCTAGGAAGGCAGCCAAGGTATATTGCTTGTTTTCTAGGGATCTCTCCACGACTCCCACCACCTCATGCAGAGCTGTTTCCGTGGAGCGTCCCTTTAGGTAGGCATGCTGACTATCTGAGAGAATAAACGATCCTTCAAGTCGATGCCTAATATGGGTGTCTAGTAATCTTTCTAGCGTCTTAACTAAGAAAGATGAAAGGCTGATTGGTCTGAAGTCTTTTGGGTCCTCGTGACTCCTTTTTTCAATCTTGGGAATGAAAACCACTTTTACTTTCCTGCAGCTGGTCGGAACGTAGTTGGGTGTAAGACAGAGTTCAAAGAACCTAAAATGCCAGGGAATGACAGAGCCCTTCGCACTCTGTAGCATCTTTGGAATGATGCCGTCAGGACCCGGCGATTTAAACGGTGCGAAGCTGTCAATAGCCCATGAGATTCTCTCTGGGGATATTAAATCTCTATTGACAGTGTGTTGATTCCCACTAATTGGGAGGATTCCTATGGCCGTGTCAGTACAGCCTGGAAAGTGGGTGTTGAGAAGAATACTTAGGGATTCCGCAGAGGAATCTGTCCATGACCCATCCCCCCTTTTAATGAAGGTTGGACATGTGCGGTTCATGGTCAGAGCCCTACTAAGCCTTGCGGAATCCCTAGTTCTATCTATTGACTCACAGAAATTCCTCCATGAGTTTCTTTTGGCGACCTTTATAGCTTTTTTATACGTTGCTAACTTGTCCCGGTAAGGCTGCCATGCTTTCTTCTCATAGCATAAATTGAAGGCCCTGCGTGCCTCCTTGCGTAACCTTGAGAGTTCCGAGCTCCACCACGGAGGGTAACTTTTCTTAGTCTTTGTTAGGGGGCAGGATATTTCAAAGGCTTTCGTTATAGCCTTATTAAACGCCCCCACATTGTGTTCAAGTCCATCAATCGTATTCTCGATCTCTGGGACTCTTCTTAGTTTTTGCTTCAGAATCCCAATAAACCTATCCCAGTCTGTTCTCCTCGGGTTCCTGAAGCATTGCTTTTCATTGCCTAATGACGCTACTTGGAAGAATATCCAACAATGATCCGAGAAGGATCTCTTATTGGATACCCTTCACTTATCTACCAAAGGTCTAAATCTATCATTTACAAGAGTGATATCCAGAACCTCTTCCCACCCACTAAACCTGTCCGAACTCGGAAAGATGAAAGTCGGAGAGGAACCGGAGTTACACATGGTTAATTTATTAAGGTTTATGAAATCAGGGATATGCTCACCTCTTTCGTTGATTTCACTGCTACCCCAATTTGTATGCCTGGCGTTGGCGTCACAACAAAGTATGATGTCCTCATCAGCACCAATAGATGACATGAGAGCTTTCACTTCATCTGGTGGGGCTGCTTTGTCGTGCGCAATGTAGCATGATGTGATAAGGAAGCTGGTTCCACCTGTCAGCTCGACCCTCGCAACTGTAAGGTCCTCAGTACTAAACTGTGAACAGAGAAAACTTTTTATGTGCTTTTTGGCTATTAGACATAATCTGGGCTTACCATTTCCTTTAGCATATAGTACATTGTATGTGGACCTCGGGAACCCCTTGACCTCGGAGTTTGCTACCCATGGTTCCTGCATCATACAAATGTCGATGTTCTCTTCGACTGAGACAATCATTAGGTTATCTGTTGCACATTTCGAGTGCTTCAGATTTATCTGGGCGATTTTTAGAGCCATCGTGCTTATTCCTCAGCTAGCTGCATCCCTCCCAGGAGGTTGTTCGCAGCCTCGACAGCGTCGATCTCAGCTTTAGTTGGGCGGGACACCTTTACCTTAGCGTCCCTGACCCCGAAAAATAGCTTAGAGCCTGCTTTTTCGAGCGCTTCCGCTCCAGACTCCGTGATGGAGAGGATTAGGCAGGTGCCATTACTGCCATGATCCTCCGTGCGGATGACTGACCAGTCATCCATTGGAATGCTGTGGTTCTGTAGCTTCAGACACTCTAGCATTTTGTTTCCATCCTTTCCCAGTTTTGGTAACGAAATCCTTGCCTGCGGTCTCATCGGTATTTCCTCCGCAGGGATGAGTTTAAGGCTTAACCCAGCCCAAGTCTCACTAAGCTTAGCGATACTTTCGCAGAGGAAGTCCTTAGAAAACGCGTCCAAGCACTTGATCACCCTGTACCCCCGGTGTATCTCACCGGAGTCGAAGCGAGGAGCCGGCTTATCCTTATTGGAGAGGACGTACTCCATTACGAGCTCATCCAATTTGGATTCGATATCCCCCCACTCCGTTGTGACAGGGAGAATCTTCCCATTTTTGGAATTCGCCCAGGCCACAAGAAGTTTATCCTTAACTACCTCGTTAAAGGGCCTTCGAGTGGACGACGATGATGTTGAGGGAGAGGTTGTTTTCTGCACCTTCCTTTTTTTTTGCTTCCTGACCGCCCTCTGTCTGAGAGCGGTTTCTTTTTGCACTTTTTCCTTCGGCTATTTGCTGGGAGGCCGCTCTGGACGTGCTTGGTAGGGAATCCATAAACTTACGATATTCCTCTACCACGGCCTGGTATCTCACCTTATCCTCAGCATCATGTGGGTGCGTGACTCCTTTCTCCGCATTCTTGGCGATCTTGTCAAGAATGAACACGGCCTTGGAATATATAGTTTTAAGGAGCTCTTTTTGGCTCCTTTTTTTGGGTTTTCCCTTCTGCCGGTTATCAGCCTCGATTACCGGTGTTGGGGGCACTGTTTGAATTTGTTGTGCGGATAGCGGAGTACTCTGTCTTTTACCCTCACTATCCGAGAGGTCGACTACTGTCTCCTGGCTGGAGGCAAGAATGTCGTCCTCTGAAGAGATTTCTTCCCTTCTGTTTTGGTTGTTTTTTTTTTATTTAAATTTTCCATATGTTGTTCCCACGAGTAGGCCAGTAAAGGGATGGACCATCTGCGCAGTGACGGCGTACGCAGACTAGACAAATTTTTATTACAACCGGCCCGTGTCCTGGCGCCGGAGGGGAGCTGTTATCGACTAGTCTTCTTTTACCACTAACTAGCCATTCAGGTCCTCGGCACAGCTACCAATCACCTTGACCTTACATGTGGGGGAGGGAAGGGATGTTTGGGAGGAGGGAAGGGTGGATGAAGGATTATGGGAAATGGGAGGTGGAAGGGGGCGGTTAACCTTTGGTTATGAAGGCCTTTTTATCTTCTTACTTCACGACAGGCCCTAAACGTACGGGTGTATGTACAGCGCCTGGCCTGAAGTAAGAGACACGGCCTCCCCTTAAGCCACCACATCGCGACAAGATAGTTAACCAGGTGGTGGTTGATATATTTATAAATTGCCAAGATTTTAATCAGCGATTTGAAATTGATACATTGGTAGAAAAATATAAGAGAGTATTTGCTAAAGATAAATATGATATTGGCACTGTTACAGATTATGAAGCTCATATTGAATTGATTGTAGATAAATATTGTTATAAACGCCCTTACAGATGCACGATTGAAGACAGAAGGGAAATAGAAAACCAATTAGAAAAGTTATTGGAGAAAAACTTAATTGAAGAATCATATAGCCCATTTGCAGCCCCAGTAACTCTAGCATATAAAAAAGAAGAAAATAAAAAATCAAGGTTATGTATACATTTCAGGGATTTAAATAAAATTATTATCCCTCAATCACAGCCTTTTCCACTAATAGAAGATATAATGGTAAAGACAAGAAACTGCAAATGTTTCTCAACTTTAGACATAAATTCTGCATTCTGGTCAATTCCCTTAAGAATACAAGATAGACAAAAGACGGCATTCGTAACTCAAGAGGGGCATTTCCAATGGACTTGTCTCCCATTTGGTTTGAAAACGGCTCCAGCAATTTTTCAAAGAATACTGAGCAATATCATAAGAAAGCACAAGCTCACAGATTTTTCTGTTAATTATATAGATGACATCCTTGTTTTTTCGAAGACTTTCAATGAGCATATACTGCATCTTTCAAAATTACTAGAAGCAATATTAACAGAAGGTTTTAGGCTTAAATTCGCCAAATGCACCTTTGCTGCAAATTCAGTAAAATACTTGGGACATATAATAGAAAATAATTCAATAAAACCACTGAAAGACTATTTAATTGCTGTTAAGAAGTTCCCAGTTCCAGAAACAAGAAGGAGTGTCCGTCAATTCCTTGGGAAAATAAATTATTATCATAAATTTGTTCCACATGTAGCTATAATTCTTGATCCCCTACACAACCTATTGGGAAAAAATGTAAAATTTATCTGGTCAGAACAATGTCAAGAATCTTTTAATAAAATAAAAACATTACTTTGTTCTGAACCTATTTTAAAAATTTTTGATCCAGACTTTCCAATTAATATATACACGGATGCAAGTATTAAAGGAATAGGAGCTGTGTCAAAACAAAAAGATGAGAATGGAAATTGTAACCCAGTGGCATATTTTTCAAAAAAGTTAAACGAAGGTCAAAAGAAAAAGAAGGCGATATATCTAGAATGTTTGGCAATAAAAGAAGCTGTAAGATACTGGCAGCATTGGCTCATTGGAAAAGAATTTACAGTTTACACAGATCATAAACCTTTAGAAAATATGAACATAAAGGCTAGAACGGACGAATAACTGGGAGATCTTACTTACTATTTATCCCAATATAATTTTAAAGTAAAATATAATCCAACGAAATCTAATCACGAAGCAGGCTGCTTAAGCAGAAATCTAGTTCTGGAATCGTCCGAAAATGAAGAAGAAATAATAAAAGTTGTAAATTTAATAAGTCTTCAAGATATAATAAATGATCAAAGTAAAAATATTAATAGAAATAAATTCAAGATGAAGAATGAAATATTCTACACGACCTTAAAAAGAAAAGATAAAATTATTTTAACAGAAGATATCAGTAAAATACTTATAAAAGATGTACATAAAACATATTTCCACATAGGACGAACTCAAATGTTAAATAAAATAACACCGTTTTATACAGCAAAGAACATCACAAATAACATCAAAGCCATTTGTGACAATTGTGAAATCTGTATAAGAAATAAAACAAGGAAAACCTCTAAATATGGCTTAATGTCACAGTTGGGCCCAGCAACACGTCTATTTGAGATCGTATCTATTGACACCATCGGAGGCTTTGGTGGATCACGTTCAACAAAAAAGTACTTACATTTAATGGTTGATCATTTCACGAGGTATGCATATATTTCAACGTCAAAGTACCAAAATTCTAAAGATTTTATAAAACTAACTAAAAGTGTGTCACAGGACTACGAAATAGACATGATGCTCACAGATCAATGCCGTGGCATAAATTCGGAAGAGTTTAAACAATTTTTAAAAACATGCAATTGATTTTCACTGCGGTTAATGCTCCATTTTCAAATGGTCTTAATGAAAGACTGAATCAGACATTGGTTAATAAAAATAAGGTGTAAAATGAATGAAAATGAAAAAAAAAATATCGTGGACAACCATTGCAAAGAATTGCGTAGAAAAATATAACGAAACAGAACACACAGTAACAAAATTCGCTCCAAAATACTTATTAGAAGGAGAAAATGTAAATATTTTACCTCACGAATTGAACTCAAAATGTACAACTGAAGATTTGGAAAGGGATAGAAGATTAGGTCTAGAGAATACACAGAAATCTCACAATTATAATAAAGCACGATTCGATCTAAATAGAACAGAAATCGCATTTGCTGTAGGAGATTTGGTTTATGTAGAGAACGGAAACCGTTTGAATAGAAAGAAGCTCTGCGAAATAAGAATTGGACCATTCAAAATACTTAAGAAAATTTGCAATTCAATATACGAAGTCAACACTGGACACAAAAAAATGGAATCCAGTGTTGGATGACAACCATTGAACAATTACGTTTAACAACATCTGCAATTGTTCTTCTTTTGGGAGGGAGATGTAAAGAAAATCACGACACAAGTATGCTTCACTTCTTAAAGTTTAATCAATTGTCTTATTGAAATGTATATGTGATTGATGGTAACCCAGCATATCAGATGGTATCGAATATAAGAAATTTTATAACAAGCAAAGAGTAAAAAAATTTAATATCTAATTTTTTTGTATTAAGAAACCAATAGATAAGAAAAGAGACTGAAATAAAGGCTTTAAATGTTCTTTCTCAACATATTTTTTTGAAACGCAATTACGTCTTTATTTAGTATTGGATATACATAATTCTTTGCATTATATATATATATATATATATATATATATATATATATATTTATATATATATATATATATATATATATATATATATATATATATATATATATATATATATATATATATATACATATATATGTATGTATATATGTATATATCTGTGCGTATGTATATATATATATATATATATATATCATAGATGCCCAAGGTAGTAGTATTGGTGAGAGTGACGAAATAACACTGGAAGAAAACAATTTGCTATTCATTTTATTTAGTCGTCAACGAGGTTGCGACGAAAACACATGTGTGCCGGGTGTTGTCATTTTTTTCTGTTTCTTTGTTTAACAAAAGGGAAATGTAAAATTAATGAATGTAGATATTTTAGTAATACTCTTGATGAATGTATTTATTTTAGTAATACTCTTGATGAATGTATTGATATATATATATACATATATATATATATATATATATATATATATATGTGTGTGTGTGTGTATATATAATACATACAGATATAATTTATATATGCGGACTTCTGGATAGTATGTTATATTTCGAAATAAAAAGATTCTTCGAAGTGTTTATAAATTTTCCACATTATTGGAAATAATGTGGTTTTCATAAATCAATCATATATATTAGATTTTGACATTTTTATTAAATCGTTATTTATTTCGCATTTTCAAATAATCTTTAGAATAAAGAATTCCTCCTTTTAAAGTTTTATTTTCTAAGGAACATCGGAATTTCGTGCACAGCTACAACAAGGCAATTGAATTGTTATTAAAAGAAGAATTATATAATAAAAGATGTTCCAAACTATTATTAAAAAATCGGCATTTTTTAGGGGTAAAATCGGCATATTGAAATTTTTGGAGTAAAAAATCGTCAAAATGCCGATAAATCGGCATTTCTGGCAGCCGTGCACTGGAAGAAAACAATTTGCTATTCATTTTATTTAGTCGTCAACGAGGTTGCGACGAAAACACATGTGTGCCGGGTGTTGTCATTTTTTTCTGTTTCTTTGTTTAACAAAAGGGAAATGTAAAATTAATGAATGTAGATATTTTAGTAATACTCTTGATGAATGTATTTATTTTAGTAATACTCTTGATGAATGTATTGATATATATATATATATATATATATATATATATATATATATACACATTAATATATATATATATATATATATATATATATATATATATATATATATGTATATATAATACATACAGATATAATTTATATATGCGGACTTCTGGATAGTATGTTATATTTCGAAATAAAAAGATTCTTCGAAGTGTTTATAAATTTTCCCTGAATTAATCGTTGTTCAATTTGCAATTAAAAAGTATTGAAATCTTCTATGTTGATACTCTTATTGCAGTTACGCAATAAAAGTATATTTCTCAAACTAGAAGAATTCAGCTTATTGCGTTTTTTTGAGCAAATATAATTCAAATCTGAAAATATTTGTTGACAAAGGTCATTAATATCGGTGCTCTCATCAATACAGAATCAAAAAAATTCGCAATTTTTTAATTTTTCCCTTAATGCCGATTCCACAATCGCACCCAAATAAAGACAACGCCGGGTTATACTATTGCGGGACAAAGGTAATTTTTCAATAAAATTAGTTTTATAATGAAGTTTTCCAAAAACTTTACTCAATATATTTTTGACAAATGACCTATCTGAAAATGGCCTTCCCTTTTTTACAATATCTAAACTTATTAAGTTAGATAAACCCATTTTTAAATTCTCCTCCACCATATCTTCATTATTTTCTTTAGATTGATTTACCCATTCCTTCAACTTTTCAATAAAAATGTTCTTATAAATTTTAAATTGTTTTTCTTTTTCTTCCCCCTGCAAATAATTCATGTCTTTGTGAACATCTTCAAAATGTTTTTTTAAATTATATTTCTTAGTTTTTTTAAATGTCTTATGACAAATAAGACTTTGCATGTCATCAAAAGCATTTTGTAACATAAAATACTTTTCGGCTGACATCATTAATATATCGCAATAATTTAAATTTATGTGTTCACTGACAGCAGTCTCTCTGACGATTAAAATTTTAAAATAAGACACAGAAGTTCTGCAAGTGTAGTTTGTCTCTCCCACTCAACATGCTGATTTCCTATTGGTTGATTGACGATCAAACAAAAGAGCGTAATTATACGTGTGGTTTTAATTTGCTGATATCAGCCACTACTGGGCATCTATGATATATATATATATATATATATATATATATATATATATATATATATATATATATATGTATATATATATATATATATATATATATATATATATATATATGTATGTATATGTGTGTGTATGTTTGTTGGAATTTATTATTTGTTATTTTTATGTAAAACATTTTAATTTTTTGTATACATTATACATACCTTTTTATGTAGTTTTTTCGCAGTCATGTGATTTGTAAAAATTTTGTAATTTTTGTTCTTGAAAAATCAGTTAAAAAAATATGAATTTAATAAAGAAAAATGTAAAAACACTGAAATATTTACTTCACACCTATTTTTCTGTCCATATGTGTATATATTGAATGTTTTTCATATTTTGTTATGTTGAAATAATATGAATGTATTTACGTTGGTTAAAATATTTAAAACACTTATGTATGTTAACTTCTGTATTTTTTGTTTTACATTATGTTAATAATTAATAACATAATATTTAGAAATAGATTATGTTGTTAACATTTTTGTATTTGTAATATGTAAAATACTTTAGAATTCAGTGACACACGGTGTGTTTTTCATTGTGTGTTATGTTAAAATATCAAAATTATGTGTTATTTAAAAAACATTTTTATTTTTACATTCATATGTATATTGTAATATTTTATATAGTTTTTTCACTGATATTTGTTAATATTCATATACATGAACATATAGACTTAGGTAGTTTTTTCACAATTAGAAAATTTTTTAATATATTAATTTTATGATACACATTGTTTTTTAGAATTGTAATTAAAAAATTTTTTCCATTGAAAGAAAACATAAAGAATAATAACAATTTCCTGAAGAAGTTAACCAAAGGTTAACGAAATATTGAAAGATAAATATATGTATATATATATATATATATATATATATATATATATATATATGTATATCATAAAGACCTTAAGCTTAAAAAATATTGTATTATCATACATATAAATAATTACACTGTACAACAATTTCAAACTTTTTACAAAATTACGGGCTTCTGACGATTGATCCTGGTAGAGGAGACTAAAAAAATATATACGTGTGTCGCCGTTTTGAAAGATCACATCGGAATTTTATTTTATAGGCTGTTGAAATTTTCCATCTCTGGCCTGTTCTTGCATCATACTGCTATATAATATTTTGTTTTTTTTCATCTGAGGTGTATGGTATATTCAGCAACTTTGTAGAAAATTTCATGGCAAATATTTTTGTACAACATATTAACCCTCTAATTCCCACTCATAATGGCAATTTTGGGGCTTTATTCTAAAAAATCGTAAAAACCACCCCGAAAGAGGGGAAAGGCGGGGAGGAAATTTTCTACAAAAATGTTGGCCATAAAATTTTAGTATATATGTCAGAACACACCAAAGCCCAAAACTTAACGCAAACACTAAAAACTAATGAAATTCAAGATTGCTCATTTAGGGTTAATGTAGTTATTATATAGAGTTAGTATAAGAAAGTCTTACAGCCATACCTAAATGCGGACGGAAAGCGGAACGTTTTTTTCCGCTGAGGTTTAACGCTGAAATACCATACCTAAACAAAAGCGGCAACGTTATGTCAAAAAACAATAAAACAGGGTTATCAAACAAACAAATTAAACAATACTGATTATTTTAACAGCTGGACGGACGACATCTGTGATTTTGCTATTGAAATTTTGTACAAATTACAAACGTGCATACATATGTATGTATATAATCATATTGTAAATATTTTCTTACCTCCATTTTCTAATACGAAGGACACACATTTTTCTTTTATTATTTATTTCACTTTTGTAAATTTTTGATTTTTTTCTCTGGTTACAATCGTTTTCTTTTGCAACTAACTTCATTAGAAAACGCTCTGTCAAAATCGGATTTTCCAATAGCAAAGCGTTGCCGCCGCGTTATTTCGGTATGCTCCATACAAAATGTATGGACATCAGACCTTTTGACAGCTAAAAAACGCTTGCCGCCCGTATTTAGGTATGGTTGTTAGAAACATTGATGTTTTAGGGTTGAAAAAAGAACGCTTTTAATGACATTTGTACAAAACGAAATACTAAGCAAGTTTATTGGTTTCCAAATTATTTTCTTTTTCGCTCTTGGCAATTTGACATCATTATCGAACAATGTCCAACACAAATCTGTTATCAGAGATAAAATGCTCTTGCCTTTATATCGTTCTTCAATAGAAAGACATACCTAATGAGATTGTTCACCATGTTCATCAGATTCCGTTGACAACTGATTTTCAAAGAAGTCCATATATGAGTTCAAAAAGTTAATTTTTGTTGACATGTGAACCCCTAATTTTTCGAACTCTTTTCCTCTAGCTACTATTGAAATATTAAGCTTTGTATTCCTTTAAGGTATACTTGCCGCAAACATAGCAAAAACAGTCAAGTTTTTACAAACAGTCAGGCATTTTAATTCTTGTGTGACAATGAAAACACAAAAAATGTCAAATTTCCTTATATCAATTTTGAGTGGAAAACGATGATAAAAATAATATAACCAAGAAGGTTAATACAAATTTGAAGTCATAGGGAGGTATGTATATACAAAAGTATTCAGTATTTTAATGTCAAACCTTCCCGTCCGGGATTGGGTGATCTACATTATTGAAAATTCACCCTAAATGGGCAATCATGAATTTGATTGTTTTTTGGTGTTTGCGTTAAGTTTTGGGGTTTGGTTTGTTCTGACATATATACTAAAATTTTACGGCCAACATTTTTGTAAAACTTTTCATCCCCTTCTTCGGGGTATTTTGACGATTTGTTAGAATAAAGCCGCAAAACGCAGTTATAAGGGGGAGTTATAGGACGAATATGTTTTACGAAAATATTTGTTGTGATATTTTCTAAAAAGTTGCTGAACATACCATACACCAAAGATGTTTTATATACCGATATGCTGCAATAATTGGCCAGATATGGAAAATTTTAACCGCCTCTAAAATAAAATTCCGATGTGATCTGCCAAAACGCCGACACACGTATATTTTTTGTCTGCTCTACAAGAATCAATTGTCGGAACTCCGTAATTTTTTTTTCGTGTTGAACAGTGTCATTTAAGAGAAAGAAAGAAATCGTGAACTTTTAGTGAAATAAGACGTGTAAGTATATTATTTAACTTATCGTTTACACATGCCACTGGGAGTTCGAAAAAGTCAATACACTTACAACTTTTTACTAATACACATTTTTTCTAGTGGGAGCTAATTTTGCATGCGAGTAAAAATTTGCCACTTGCATGCCACTAAAGTCAAAACGATAATCAATGTTACCGGGCCAAAAATTTGATGCAAACTTTCTGGATTACAGTAAAATTGTAATTAAAGTTTTAACTTATTTAATGTATTATTATGCAGTATTTCTTGAAATTCGCATAAAAAATAGCAAGTTTGTTAATTAAAGAGCATTAATATTATTAAAATAATATTAATAATAACATATGCTAACATTTTCCCCAAAAATGCGCCTATATGGTGAACTCGGTAACTCTACACAACAAACAAAAAGTTGAAATGGAATCAAAATTGAAGCTTACGCTTCGACGTCATTTTAAAAATGAACTAACAATGGTATGTGTAAATAGAAAAGCAAATTGCGTGAGATTCGACTATTTCGAATAATTTTTCGTTGATAATACGTATACAACAATGGCATGCCACTACTTGCATGTGTAATTGAAGCGTAACAATTACAATTGGGGGATTCACACTGTAGTCATAAAATAATAGCACAACCCGTCATAACTTAGTATTTCACACATTGATCAGCTGATAGATAATATCACATATGTAATTAGCTGTTACCAAAGCAGAAGAAAATTAATGCAATTAAAGATAAATCGTCGAAAAACTTCATTTCTATTTTAAATTTTTCTTCTGGTTCACAAGAATATCTAAATGAATTTGTATGTATAAATTAAAACAGCTGCTGCCTTGATATGAGCTGAATAAATTTTGTTTGCGGCGGCATACGGAAAAACGTTCTGGGGCTGCCAGCTACCTTAGTTAAACGAGCAAATTTTTTCACATATATATATATATATATATATATATATATATATATATATATATATATATATATATATATATTTAGTTTCTGCGATTTAAAAAAGTGATTTAATGTACAGACATATAGGTATGAATTTGTTAGCCGTACAATACGGTCGTGAATCATATAGAAGTAACGGCGGCAAACATATACTTTCGCCGTCTCGCCTAAAGATTTTCAACCGTTCGATTAAGATCTCTAGAGCTATTTTATGACAAAACAAAAAAATACCTGAAAGAGTGCTATTATTTTATGACATTTTTGCACAACAACTTTTTAAACCGGTCTAAAATATTATGACAATATGACTAAATAGCACGAAGTGTGAATACCCCAAATATAATTTCCGGTTTTGCACAAGTATTGGGTTCAACATTAGGTTCGGCGTGCATAGTAGATAACATAATAACTGCCTTTTTCTTTTTTGGCACATGGGAACATAAAGTTGTGTCTAGTAAGAATTTTAACGAACATTTTATATTGCTATATTAAATTTGAATTAAGATTCTATAGGCTAATTGTTCGAAATTTTAATTTAAATCTCAGAAAGACATGATAAATATTCCAAGGCACAAAGGCAAGTCAACATCAGTTTTATTCAACTTACACAGCAGAGCAGAACAGCTGTTTTCGAAAGACGCAACCCTTTCATCATCAGTGCTCATGTGTATTGTGTTTGTCACCACTTATTAGGTGGCTTAGTTGAATGTGATAACAGTTCCTATTTACACAAATTTTATTGTGAAAAAGAATACGGGAACTGTATCAACCTGATGTTAACATGTTATTGTTATAATACCCGTGTTACCGTTTGATTATTTTTCTTCATGTCCCATTTTTCTGAATTTTTTGTTCCATCATACCTAAGTCAAACTTTTTTGGTTTGAATTTTATACTTAAGTACATGTGAACGTTTTTTCCAATTTTTATTATTGGGTAGCTCAAGCCATAGCTTAAATTTGTATGTAGTAAGAATTTTAACGAACATTTTATATTGCTATATTAAATTTGAATTAAGATTCTATAGGCTAATTGTTCGAAATTTTAATTTAAATCTCAGAAAGACATGATAAATATTCCAAGGCACAAAGGCAAGTCAACATCAGTTTTATTCAACTTACACAGCAGAGCAGAACAGCTGTTTTCGAAAGACGCAACCCTTTCATCATCAGTGCTCATGTGTATTGTGTTTGTCACCACTTATTAGGTGGCTTAGTTGAATGTGATAACAGTTCCTATTTACACAAATTTTATTGTGAAAAAGAATACGGGAACTGTATCAACCTGATGTTAACATGTTATTGTTATAATACCCGTGTTACCGTTTGATTATTTTTCTTCATGTCCCATTTTTCTGAATTTTTTGTTCCATCATACCTAAGTCAAACTTTTTTGGTTTGAATTTTATACTTAAGTACATGTGAACGTTTTTTCCAATTTTTATTATTGGGTAGCTCAAGCCATAGCTTAAATTTGTATGTAGTAAGAATTTTAACGAACATTTTATATTGCTATATTAAATTTGAATTAAGATTCTATAGGCTAATTGTTCGAAATTTTAATTTAAATCTCAGAAAGACATGATAAATATTCCAAGGCACAAAGGCAAGTCAACATCAGTTTTATTCAACTTACACAGCAGAGCAGAACAGCTGTTTTCGAAAGACGCAACCCTTTCATCATCAGTGCTCATGTGTATTGTGTTGTGTCTTTACTAAATACAAAACTTGTAGTATATAACGATCTGAAATATATTTCAAACCATTATAAAAAATTTATAGCCAGATTAAGTTTATCAATCTATGAAATGTTGTATTCAATCCAGTTTTAAATTTTTAGAATAATATGTACCAATAATGTGTTTTTTTTTGCAGCACACATAAGGGTTAATTCTATATATGTTCAGAGCTTTCTTTTACTTATGCTTTTCACAACATGGCCATTTTGATTTTGTACCAACTAAATAAGCAAAGTGTACTTTTCGCATCATGGCCTTACCATTTTTTATATATAACAAAAAAAAATTTTACAATTCACAAGTAGATAACAAAATATTTTAGATCCATAAATTTTATTTAAAACAACATATTTTAATATACAAATTTTGTTATTATTGCACAAACTTGGCAGAATAATAGTGCCAATTGTGGAATATAATCTTCCTGTGAGTAGGGGTAGGGTACACAGAAATAATATCTCTCAGAAAAATTATGGTAATATACTTACAATAATATTGTACGTATAACTGAGTAACGTGATTGAGTGATATGTTGGGTGCAAGAAAGGTGATAACTGGTGTTCGTTTCACATTTAAATTACAATGGTTTTATTTAGTGTTAAAAATTGGAATTTTAAATCGATTTTTAAAATGTTCAAATTAGGAAACTATGTGTAATTCATAAAACGATGTGACTCGTAGAAAAGATAACAGGTAAGTGAGTAAGGAGTACCATTTTACCTAACGTCGGTTTTCATAACCGAATCTTAAAAAAATGGCTTACTTATTAGAGTTAACAACTTAATTATTTTCCTAACGATCTTCGTGACTGGATACTTCGTTGACTTAAAATAGAATGTTATGTTCAAGTGAACTTGGACAATTATAGAATTAATTAAATATATTCACACTTCCAAAATTAAAGAATACATAGGCAAAAATAGTCCCACTCAGTTCAAAGGTTAGTGTTTGTACTTCGTCCCGTACGCACGCGTTTTTTGTAGTCCGCACGCCTACTATTTTGTTTTGTTTACTTAAAATCTGTGTCCAGTTAAAATAAACAACAACAATATAAAAACCATATTACATTGCATACACAGAAATGAAACTAAATAATTTACAAAGCCAAAGCAATAGTGAAGAATAAAAAAAAAAACAAAATAACATACCAAATTAAAAAACAAGAAAATAAAAATCAAATTGCACTCTAATAACAAATAAAACAACAAACACAAAAGAAATAAACGGCCGTTTTTTTATGTTAAACAGTGACGGTCTTTTGTACCAGTGATGGCACCGTAGAGCACAGTGACCAATTCAGGGCTCTTATTTCCACTTCTGCGTTTGTGCTTCTCCCCTCCTGTGTTGTTGATTTCAGCGTAGATAATACTGTTTTGGACCCTTGGTGGTGAAGGTATAACACTGACCACATAGTAGCGACTGAAAAAACAGTATCACCATAGCTGTGGTCAATACCAAGAAAACGGATGATCATTTTGGATTTCCCTGAGTTTATCCCATGCCATCTAAACTCAAAATTAATTTCTGCAACATACGAGGCTAACGTTTGTCTCTATCGGCCGGATGTTTTAGCCTTAAGTGAAACCTAGCTATCTGAGGATGCTGACCCACAGAATTTTTATGTGCCTGGGTATCAACTTCTGTCCCTTTTGAACTTTCATCGCGGTCTTGCATTATACATACGCAATGATGTTGTGTACCAGAGCCAGCAATCACAAGGCTTGCATTGTACGAAACATAAATCTGCTGTTTATCACACCTAATTGATTACTACATTGCACATGTTCTATATTATCTCTTATTTCTTTAACATTATTTACAAAATATTCATTAAATTGGTTCGCTATATCGACGCTGTTATTACATTCTATGTTGTTAAATATCACATTTTTTATCACAGGTTTGCTCTTTTTTTGGTACTAGATCTTCTATATTCCTCCACATTTGTTTTAGATCATTTTTATTGCTTATTATACCCTTCACAAAAAAGTGAAAGGGTATATATAGGTTTGTCATTCCCTGTGTAATTTCTTCGATATGCACATGGGACCCCATAAAGTATATATATTCTGGCTCCTTATGAATAGCCATGACCATTGAGCAATGTCCGTCCGTCCGTCTGTACGTGAAATCGGTTTTGCCAAGCCCCCAGAAGAGCTAGAGACTTCGTTGTTGGACCGTTGGATTGGAAATAGGCTGTTATTAAAATTCAGAAAGATCCGAAGTACGGTTCCAAAGCTGGGAAGCTTACACCTATTTCTCGACGCAAAATTTATACCAAAAATCAATTATTTTTTTAATGTTTGTAAATTAAACCTACTTCGTGCTTTGGAAAGCCTCAATGGTCTATTAAAAACTAAAAAAATAAAATTTTTTTCCAGGGATAGGAAATTAAAATTTTTTTTTCGGCCTATTCCGTATTTTGTAGTAGATGTAGTAACTAAAATTTCAAGTTTTTCTTTAACAAAACCACTTTAAACGTCATGAATATTTGCATTAGCTAAAAAAAATCAAAAATTTTAAATTCAAAATTTTCTTATACATGCAAGTAATCAAACAGGCAATTGATGTTTATTTTTTTTGTTTTTTTGCCAACTAAAACTGTCTTATAATTTAGGAAGAACAAAATTGGTATCAAAAATAAAAAATAAAATTTCGAATCCAGGGATGGACAAGTGCAATATTTTATGGTACATGAAAGTTACCAAAATGGTAAAAAATTAGCAATTTTTCGTAAATAAAACTACTTTATACCTCAAGAAGCATTGCACTGATAAAAAAATATGAACAAAAAAAATTTTAAATTTCGTTTCCAGGGTTGGAAAAATTAAATTTTTTTGGTACATGCAATATTTTGTAGTACATGTAATAACCAAAATGGTTGCAAAATTCGAGTTTTTCTTAAACAAAACTACTTTATACCTCATGAAGATTTGCATTGATAAAGAAAATTTTAAAAACTTTAAATTTCGCTTCCAGGGTTGGGAAATTGAAATATTTTTTAAACATAAATGTAACCAAAAAGGCAATTGACGTTGTTTTTTACTAATTAAAACTATATTTATATCCTATATGGTTATAAATATGAAGTTTTTATTAAATAAAACTATTTCATGCCTCATTAAAAGTTGCATTGGTAAACAAAATTTAAATTTCGTTTTCAGGGTTGGGAAATTGATATATTTATTCTGCATAAAAGTAACCAAAAAGGCAATTGACGTTGTTTTTTTTTTTGCTAATTAAAGCTGTTTTATAATTCAGGAAGAACAAAATAGGTATTAAAATCTTAAAAAATCAAAATTTCGACTCCAGGTTTGGACAAATGATATATTTTATGGTACGTGAAAGTGACCAAAAAGTTTAAAAATATTTTTTTGTCAAGTAAAACTATGTTACACCTCACTAAGAATTGCATTGGTAAAAAAATAAAAATTCGCTTCCAGAGTTGGAAAATCGAAATATTTTTCGTACATAATAGTACATACATAAATTCCAAATTTTGAGCTTTTAGTGAATTAAAGCTATTTTATATATCAGAAAAAATTAAATTAGTATTACAAAATTAAAAATTCGGTTCCAGGGTTGGGAAATCGACATTTTCTGATTCATAAAAGCTGCCATTTTATTTGTTATTTTTGATTTTTATGATGAATTATACCTACTTTATACATCAGAAAGAAGTAAACTGGTATTAAAAACCAACAACATTAAAAACCAAAGACGATTCTACGATTGGACAATTAGAACTTTTTGGGGTACATGAAACGGATTTTTTGTTTTGTTTGTAAATTAAATATATATAATATTTTCGAAAGACGTTCATAGGTATTAGATATAAGAAAAGCCAAACATTTAGCTTCCTAGCCGAAAAATTTAAACGTTTTCTTAAATATAAAAGTAACCGATAACATCATTTTGATTTTTTAATTAAACCTACTTTATGTTTTGGCAAGAAAGAACAATTACATCTGTGAAGGGTATTTAAGATTCGGCACAGCCTAATATAGCACTTTTACTTGTTTTTCTATTAATATATGCATTTTTCTCATTTTCTAGTTTTTTTTATACCCTTCACAAAAAAGTGAAAGGATATATATAGGTTTGTCATTCCGTGTGTAATTTCTTCGATATGCACATGGGACCCCTTAAAGTATATATATTCTGGATCCTTATGAATAGCGATGACGATTGAGCGATGTCCGTCTGTCTGTACGTGAAATCGGGTTTCCCAAGCCCCCAGAAGAGCTAGAGACTTCATTCTTGGACCGTTGGATTGGAAATGAACTTAAATAGAGTGCTATTATAATTCGGAAAGATCTGAAGTATGGTTCCAGAGCTGGGAAGCTTACACCTATTTCTCGACGCAAAATTTATGCCAAAAATCAATTATTTTTTGAATGTTTGAAAATTAAACCTATTTCTTGCTTCGGGAAGCCTCAATGGTCTATTAAAAACTAAAACAATAAAAATTTTTTTCCAGGGATGGAAAATTAAAAATTTTTTTTTCGGCCCATGCCGTATTTTGTAGTACATGTAAGAGTAGTAACTAAAATTGTTGAAAATTTTAAGTTTTTCTTTTACAAAACCTCTTTATATGTCATGAAGATTGGCATTGGCCAAAAACAAATTTTTTAATTAAAATTTTGATTCCAGGGGTGGGAAATTGCATTAATTTTATACGTGAATCAAACAGGCAACTTATGCTGTTTTTTTGTTTTTTTTTTGCTAGCTAAGCCTGTCTTATAATTTAGGAAGAACAAAATTGGTATCAAAAATTCAAAAATAAAATTTCGAATCCAGGGATGGACAAGTGCAATATTTAATAATACATGAAAGTGACCAAAATGGTTAAAAATTTTTCTTAAAAAAACTACTTTATGCCTCATGAAGCGTTGCACTGATAAAAAAACTAAAAATTAAAATTTCGCTTCCTGGGTTGGGAAAATTAAAGTTTTTTGGTACATGGAATATTTTGTAGTACATGTAATAACCAAACTGGTTACAAAATTTGAGTTTTTCTTAAACAAAACTACCTTATACCTCATAAAGATTTGCATTGATAAAACAATTTTAAAAATTAAAATTTCGCTTCCAAGGTTGGGAAATTGAAATTTTGTTAGACATAAAAGTAACCAAAAAGGCAATTGACGTTGTTTTTGCTATCTAAAACTATTTTATATTTTAGTAAAATCAAAATTTCGAATCCAGGGATGGACAAGTGCAGTATTTTATAGTTCATTAAGGTGACCAAATGGTTGAAAATTGTAAATTTTTCTTAAATAATACTACTTTATTCTTCATGAAGAGTTGCGTTGGTTAAAAATACACCAACAAAAAAATTAAAATTTCACTTCCAGGGTTGGGAAGTTTAAAGTTTTTTTGGTACATGCAATATATTCTAGTACATGAAGGTGACCAAAATGGTTGCAAATTTTAAGTTTTTCCTAAATAAAACGACTTTATACCTAATGAAGACTAGGATTGGTAAAAAAAAATTTTAATTTCGTTTCCAGGGATGGGAAATTGAAATTATTTTTATACATGAAGGTAACCAAAAAGGCAACTAACGTCGGTTTTTTACTAATTAAAACAATTTTTTAGTTCAGGAAAAACATAATTGGTATCAAAAATTAAAACAAAAAAATCAAAATTTAGATTCCAGAGTTGGATAACTGCAATATTTTGTAGTACATGTAAGTGACCAAAATGGTTACACATATTAAGTTTTTCTTAAATAAAACTATTTCATGCCTCATTAAGAGTTGCATTGGTAAAAAAAAATTAAATTTCGTTTCCAGGGTTGGGAAATTGAAATATATAAAAGTAACCAAATAGGCAATTGACGTTCTTGTTTTTGCTAATTCAAACTATTTTATAACTCAGGAAGAACAAAATTGGTATTAAAATCTTAAGAAATCTAAATTTCGACTCCAGGGTTGAACAAATAATATATTTTATGGTACATGAAAGTGACCAAGAAGTTTAAAAATGTAAATTTTTTTGTCAAGTAAAACTATGTTACATCTTTTAATAGTAGGTTTACTACTTCCTGTTTTAGCAAGAAAGAAAGAAGAATTACTTCTGTGAAGGGTATTTAAGATTCGGCATAGCCGAATATAGCACTTTCACTTGTTTTTATAGATGTTTCTTACTTGATTATAATTATTCCATGTTGCACCAGTATTTTCGATTTTCGCTTTATTGTACTTTACAATTTTGTCCTTTTTTAGCGTTTGCAAATGCCTATTAAACCACTTCTTGATCGTATTTTCAATGCATTTATCAATGTTCGTTATATTATTATTTAGTTTAGATCTCTCATCAAAATTTAATGATGTAATAATTTCCTTTCTAAATTTGCATTTTTCATATCTAAAAAATTCTATTTGTTTTTTGCTTTCACAATCTTTTTCCACTTTATTTTCAATACAACTTTCTATTGTTTCATGATCGGATATTTTATTTACTTTAAAATTAAAATTATTTGTTGTCACATAATCGATTAATGTTCTTGATTCTCGCGTAACTCTTGTGTAATCGGTAATCATTTGCTTGAGTCCATTGCTATTTATGTTCCATTTTGTTTTTATAAAAACTTTCTTTCTCCCAATCAACATTAAAATCTGTTTATGTTTTTATCACAAATTTCTTCAATGGTTTATTTAAATATTTCATAGAATTATGCATCCTGGCTGCTTGGTGATCGATAAACTGCCGCAAGTATCATTAACGTATTTCTGGTTTTGACACTATAAGCACTAATCCAATATTTAAAGTCTTGTATACTTTGACAAATCAAATTCACTTGCCATTTCTTATTAATATATATAATTATGCCACATGTTCTTGTATAGTTTGATGTTACGTATGCATTGTATACTTCCAGTTGTATTTCAGATTCATCTACTCTATCGGTTAAATGTGTCTCGGAAAATAACAACAAAAAATCTGTAATTGCCTCAATCTGGTAAAGGTTATTAATTAATCCTTGTTTACTTGTGTAGATTCCATTTATATTCTTTAATTGTTAAACCCATTGTTCTCCTTCTTAACTTCAATTTATTTTGATATATTGGACAGTCTCTTCTGTTGTTTGATATATTGGACAGTCCCTTCTGTTTTGGTTCACATCAAAACCTAAATTTAGCCTTTTAGTAGAATCTATACAGTTTATGCACTTGTTTAGGTATTTTTTATCACTGTCTTTTGTTGCATGATTTTCATGGCATTTAAGGCACACTTAATTATTTTTACAGTCCCTAGCTCTATGGTTGAAACCTCTACAATTAAGACATTGTAATACTTCTGTGTCTTCAAAAACTTTGCATTTCTCCCAACCTGTATTTATATTTTGTGCGGCCAACACTTTTGGGTATGTTTCACTATCAATTAATAGTTTTGCATTATTAATTTTTCTGTTCAATCTTATAGATTCAAAAACTTTTATTAGGTTAATTGCACTGTTTTCCAAAATCTGATTTTGTTTTTTCGATTATTTCTTGTCATTGTATATAAAAGACATATCGGTTAAAACAATAGAAATTTCAATTTTATTTGGCACCTTAACTTCGTATCCCTCACTCATTTTATATTCTTTAGCCTATTTTTGATAGCTACTAACTTTAAAACTATTTAGTTATTGTGCAATCGCGAGCCAAAAATGTTTTTTGTAATTTGCCTCATATAATCTATCATCTAATTTTAAAACAGAATAGTGTAAATTTATCGAACAGTTTGAACATATTGGTCGACTAATAGAGTGTTGACTGCAGATTGGCTTGGAACAGCCAGTACAGTTTTTCTCTGCTTCAAACATAGCTGAGAGCACACATAACAACTTCCTACTACTGGAGTGCGACCGTCTTTGTCCTTTGTTTCTAAAGGAGGTATGGAAGATGTTGCAGTTTCCAAGTTTGGTATATAAAAAATTTTTATAGTATTTTTTTGACACAAACCATTTAAGATTTTTTAAGAATTTTCGACGACGATTACTAGACTGATGTTTTGTGTTAAATTCCATATATAATATGGGATACTAGTTTTGCTATATCAATAGCATTAAAAAAAGTGACAATGGCCATCGGCTTGTTCTACGTTTGAGCGTATATTCACCCAATAGTTTGTCCATATTTTCTAATCATCCTTTTGTTCAATTATAATACAATTGGGGGATTCATACTGTAGTCATAAAGTCATGTCATAAAATAATAGCACGAAAAATATGACTAGTGTGAACAACCCGTGATAACCAAGTATGCTATTTCAAACATCGATCAGCTGATAAGAAAACAACACATTTGTAATTAGATGTTATCAAAGCAAAAGATGATTAAGATAATTGTAATAGAGTTGTCTGAAAATGCTAAAAAGCCTAAAAACTCAATTTCTATTTAAAACTATTAAATTTGTCTTCTGGTGCACAAGAATATCTAAATGAATTTGTATGTATAAACTAAAACATTTGCTGCCTTGATATGAGCTGAATAAATTTTGTTTGCGTCGGCATACGGAAAAACGTTCTGTGGCTGCCAGCTACCTTAGTTAAACGAGCAAGTTTTATCACATGTATATATTTAGTTTTTGCGATTTAGTTCTCTTTTAATATATTTTATGTTATAAAAATGTGATTTAATGTACAGACATATAGGTATGAATTTGTTAGCCGTATTGTAGTCGTGAATCATATAGAAGTAACGGCGGCAAACATATACTATCGCCGTCTCGCCTAAAGATTTTCAACCGTTCGATTAAGATCTCTAGAGCTATTTTATGACAAAACAAAAAAATACCTGAAAGAGTGCTATTATTTTATGACATTTTTGCATGCAGCACAACAACTTTTTTAAACTGGTCTAAAATATTATGACTTTATGACAATATGACTAAATAGCACGAAGTGTGAATACCCCAAATATAATTTCCGGTTTTCACAAGTATTGGGTTCAACATTAGGTTCGGCGTGCATAGTAGATAACATAATAACTGCCTTTTTCTTTTTTGGCACATGGGAACATAAAGTTGTGTCTTTACTAAATACAAAACTTGTAGTATATAACGATCTGAAATATATTTCAAACCATTATAAAAAATTTATAACTAGATTAAGTTTATCAATCAATGAAATTTTGTATTCAATTCAGTTTTAAATTTTTAGAATAATATGTACCAATAATGTGTTTTTTTTTGCAGCACATATAAGTGTTAATTCTATATATGTTCAGAGCTTTCTTTTCCTTATGGTTTTCACAACAGGGATGGGAAATGACCATTTTGATTTTGTACCAACTAAATAAGCAAAGTGTACTTTTCACATCATGGCGTTACCATTTTTTGATATATGACAAAAAAAATTTTACAATTCACAATTAGATAACATAATATTTTAGATCCATAAATTTTATTTAAAACAACATATTTTAATATACAAATTTTGTTATTATAGAATTAATTAAATATATTCATTGCAAATTCACACTTCCAGAATTAAAGAATACATAGGCAAGAATAGTACCATTCAGTTCAAAGGTTTGTGCTACGTCCCGTCCGCACGCGTTTTTTGTAGTCCAGTTAAAATAAACAACAACAATTTAAACACCATATTAGATTGCATACACAGAAATGAAACTAAATAATTTACAAAGACAAAGCAATAGTGAAGAACAAAAAAAAACAAAATAACATACCAAATTAAAAAACAAGAAAATAAAAATCAAATTGCACTCTAATAACAAATAAAACAACAAACACAAAAGAAATAAACGGCAGTTTTTTTATGTTAAACAGTGACGGTCTTTTGTAACAGTGATGGCACCGTAGAGCACAGTGACCAGCTCAGGGCTTTTATTTCCACTTCTGCGTTTGTGCTTCTCCCCCTCTGTGATGTTGATTTCAGCGTGGAGAATACTGTTTTGGCTCCTTGGTGGTGAAGGTATAACACTGACCACATAGTAGCGACTGAAAAAACAGTATCACCATAGCTGTGGTCAATACCAACAAAACGGATGATCATTTTGGATTTCCCTGAGTTTATCCCATGACAGGTAAATTCAAAATTAATTTCTGCAACATACGAGGCTTGAGAGCGAACTTCTTTTCTGTTTATGCTCACGTTTGTCTCTATCGGCCGGATGTTTTAGTCTTAAGTGAAACCCAGGTATCTGAGGATGCTGACCCACAGGATTTTTATATGCCTGGGTATCAACTTCAACTTAGGCTTGCATTGTACGAAACATAAATCTGCTGTTTATCACACCTAATTGATTACTACATTGCACATGTTCTATATTATCTCTTATTTCTTTAACATTATTTACAAAATATTCATTAAATTGGTTCGCTATATCGACGCTGTTATTATATTCTATGTTGTTAAATATCACATTTTTTATCTCAGGTTTGTTCTTTTTTTGGTACTAGATCTTCTATATTCCACCACATTTGTTTTAGATCATTTTTATTGCTTATTTTTCTATTAATATATGCATTTTTCTCATTTTCTAGTTTTCTTATACCCTTCACAAAAAAGTGAAAGGATATATATAAGTTTGTCATTCCGTGTGTAATTTCTTCGATATGTACATGGGACCCCATAAAGTAAATATGTATATTCTGGATCCTTATGAATAGCGATGACGATTGAGCGATGTCCGTCTGTCTGTACGTGAAATCGGGTTTCCCCCAGAAGAGCTAGAGACTTCATTCTTGGACCGTTGGATTCGAAATGAACTTAAATAGAGTGCTATTAAAATTCAGAAAGATCTGAAGTATGGTTCCAGAGCTGGGAAGCTTACACCTATTTCTCGACGCAAAATTTATGCCAAAAATCAATTATTTTTTGAATGTTTGAAAATTAAACCTATTTCTTGCTTCGGGAAGCCTCAATGGTCTATTAAAAACTAAAAAAATAAAAAATTTTTTCCAGGAATGGAAAATTAAAATTTTTTTTTCGGCCCATTAAAAATTTTAAGTTTTTCTTTTACAAAACCTCTTTATATGTCATGAAGATTGGCATTGGCCAAAAACAAATTTTTTAATTAAAATTTTGCTTCCAGGGGTGGGAAATTGCATTAATTTTATACGTGAATCAAACAGGCAACTTATGTTGTTTTTTTGTTTTTTTTTGCTAGCTAAGCCTGTCTTATAATTTAGGAAGAACAAAATTGGTATCAAAAATTCAAAAATAAAAAATAAAATTTCGAATTCAGGGATGGACAAGTGCAATATTTAATAATACATGAAAGTGACCAAAATGGTTAAAAATTTTTCTTAAAAAAAATTACTTTATGCCTGATAAAAAAAACTAAAAATTAAAATTTCGCTTCCAGGGTTGGGAAAATTAAAGTTTTTTGGTACATGCAATATTTTGTAGTACATGTAATAACCAAACTGGTTACAAAATTTGAGTTTTTCTTAAACAAAACTACCTTATACCTCATAAAGATTTGCATTGATAAAAAAATTTTAAAAATTAAAATTTCGCTTCCAAGGTTGGGAAATTGAAATTTTTTTATACATAAAAGTAACCAAAAAGGCAATTGACGTTGTTTTTGCTATCTAAAACTATTTTATATTTTAGTAAAATCAAAATTTCGAATCCAGGGATGGACAAGTGCAATATTTTATAGTTCATGAAGGTGACCAAAATGGTTGAAAATTGTAAATTTTTCTTAAATAATACTACTTTATTCCTCAAGAAGAGTTGCGTTGGTTAAAAATACACCAACAAAAAAATTAAAATTTCACTTCCAGGGTTGGGAAGTTTAAAGTTTTTTTGGTACATGCAATATATTCTAGTACATGAAGGTGACCAAAATGGTTGCAAATTAAACAAAAGGATGATTAAGTTTTTCTTAAATAAAACGGCTTTATACCTAATGAAGACTAGGATTGGTAAAAAAAATTTAAATTTCGTTTCCAGGGATGGGAAATTGAAATTATTTTTATACATGAAGGTAACCAAAAAGGCAACTAACGTCGGTTTTTTACTAATTAAAACAATTTTTTAGTTCAGGAAAAACATAATTGGTATCAAAAATTAAAACAAAAAAATCAAAATTTAGATTCCAGAGTTGGATAACTGCAATATTTTGTAGTACATGTAAGTGACCAAAATGGTTACACATATTAAGTTTTTCTTAAATAAAACTATTTCATACCTCATTAAGAGTTGCATTGGTAAAAAAAAAATTAAATTTCGTTTCCAGGGTTGGGAAATTGAAATATATAAAAGTAACCAAATAGGCAATTGACGTTCTTGTTTTTGCTAATTCAAACTATTTTATAACTCAGGAAGAACAAAATTGGTATTAAAATCTTAAGAAATCTAAATTTCGACTCCAGGGTTGAACAAATAATATATTTTATGGTACATGAAAGTGACCAAGAAGTTTAAAAATTTAAATTTTTTTGTCAAGTAAAACTATGTTACATCTTTTAATAGTAGGTTTACCACTTCCTGTTTTAGCAAGAAAGAAAGAAGAATTACTTCTGTGAAGGGTATTTAAGACTCGGCATAGCCGAATATAGCACTTTCACTTGTTTTTATAGATGTTTCTTACTTGATTATAATTATTCCATGCTGCACCAGTATTTTCGATTTTCGCTTTATTGTACTTTACAATTTTGTCCTTTTTTAGCGTTTGCAAATGCCTATCTAACCACTTCTTGATCGTATTTTCAATGCATTTATCAATGTTCGTTATATTATTATTTAGTTTAGATCTCTCATCAAAATTTAATGATGTAATAATTTCCTTTCTAAATTTGCATTTTTCATATCTAAAAAATTCTATTTGTTTTTTGCTTTCATAATCTTTTTCCACTTTATTTTCAATACAACTTTCTATTGTTTCATGATCGGATATTTTATTTACTTTAACATTAAAATTATTTGTTATCACATAATCGATTAATGTTCTTGATTCTCGCGTAACTCTTGTGTAATCGGTAATCATTTGCTTGAGTCCATTGCTGTTTATGTTCCATTTTGTTTTTATAAAAACTTTCTTTCTCCCAATCAACATTAAAATCTGTTTATGTTTTTATCACAAATTTCTTCAATGGTTTATTTAAATATTTCATAGAATTATGCATCCTGGCTGCTTGGTGATCGATAAACTGCCGCAACTATCATTAACGTATTTCTGGTTTTGACACTATAAGCACTAATCCAATATTTAAAGTCTTGTATACTTTGACAAATCAAATTCACTTGCCATTTCTTATTAATATATATAATTATGCCACATGTTCTTGTATAGTTTGATGTTACGTATTGTATACTTCCAGTTGTATTTCAGATTCATCTACTCTATCGGTTAAATGTGTCTCGGAAAATAACAACAAAAAATCTGTAATTGCCTCAATGTGGTAAAGGTTATTAATTAATAATTGTTTACTTGTGTAGATTCCATTTATATTCTTTAATTGTTAAACCCATTGTTCTCCTTCTTAACTTCAATTTATTTTGATATATTGGACAGTCTCTTCTGTTGTGGTATGGTTCACATCAAAACCTAAATTTAGCCTTTTAGTAGAATCTATACAGTTTATGCACTTGTTTAGGTATTCTTTATCACTGTCTTTTGTTGCATGATTTTCATGGCATTTAAGGCACACTTAATTATTTTTACAGTCCCTAGCTCTATGGTTGAAACCTCTACAATTAAGACATTGTAATACTTCTGTGTCTTCAAAAACTTTGCATTTCTCCCAACCTGTATTTATATTTTGTGCGGCCAACACTTTTGGGTATGTTTCACTATCAATTAATAGTTTTGCATTATTAATTTTTCTGTTCAATCTTATAGATTCAAAAACTTTTATTAGGTTAATTGCACTGTTTTCCAAAATCTGATTTAGTTTTTTCGATTATTTCTTGTCATTGTATATAAAAGACATATCGGTTAAAACAATAGAAATTTCAATTTTATTTGGCACCTTAACTTCGTATCCCTCACTCATTTTATATTCTTTAGCCTATTTTTGATAGCTACTAACTTTAAAACTATTTAGTTATTGTGCAATCGCGAGCCAAAAATGTTTTTTGTAATTTGCCTCATATAATCTATCATCTAATTTTAAAACAGAATAGTGTAAATTTATCGAACAGTTTGAACATATTGGTCGACTAATAGAGTGTTGACTGCAGATTGGCTTGGAACAGCCAGTACAGTTTTTCTCTGCTTCAAACATAGCTGAGAGCACACATAACAACTTCCTACTACTGGAGTGCGACCGTCTTTGTCCTTTGTTTCTAAAGGAGGTATGGAAGATGTTGCAGTTTCCAAGTTTGGTATATAAAAAATTTGTATAGTATTTTTTTGACACAAACCATTTAAGATTTTTTAAGAATTTTCGACGACGATCACTAGACTGATGTTTTGTGTTAAATTCCATATATAATATGGGATACTAGTGCTGCTATATCAATAGCATTAAAAAAAGTGACAATGGCCATCGGCTTGTTCTACGTTTGAGCATATATTCACCCAATAGTTTGTCCATATTTTCTAATCATCCTTTTGTTTAATTATAATACAATTGGGGGATTCATACTGTAGTCATAAAGTCATAAGTCATAAAATAATAGCACGAAAAATATCACTAGTGTGAACAACCCGTGATAACCAAGTATGCTATTTCAAACATCGATCAGCTGATAAGAAAACAACACATTTGTAATTAGATGTTATCAAAGCAAAAGATGATTAAGATAATTGTAATAGAGTTGTCTGAAAATGCTAAAAAGCCTAAAAACTCAATTTCTATTTAAAACTATTAAATTTGTCTTCTGGTGCACAAGAATATCTAAATGAATTTGTATGTATAAACTAAAACATTTGCTGCCTTGATATGAGCTGAATAAATTTTGTTTGCGTCGGCATACGGAAAAACGTTCTGTGGCTGCCAGCTACCTTAGTTAAACGAGCAAGTTTTATCACATGTATATATTTAGTTTTTGCGATTTAGTTCTCTTTTAATATTTTTTATGTAAAAATGTGATTTAATGTACAGACATATAGGTATGAATTTGTTAGCCGTATTGTAGTCGTGAATCATATAGAAGTAACGGCGGCAAACATATACTATCGCCGTCTCGCCTAAAGATTTTCAACCGTTCGATTAAGATCTCTAGAGCTATTTTATGACAAAACAAAAAAATACCTGAAACAGTGCTATTATTTTATGACATTTTTGCATGCAGCACAACAACTTTTTTAAACTGGTCTAAAATATTATGACTTTATGACAATATGACTAAATAGCACGAAGTGTGAATACCCCAAATATAATTTCCGGTTTTCACAAGTATTGGGTTCAACATTAGGTTCGGCGTGCATAGTAGATAACATAATAACTGCCTTTTTCTTTTTTGGCACATGGGAACATAAAGCTGTGTCTTTACTAAAAACAAAACTTGTAGTATATAACGATCTGAAATATATTTCAAACCATTATAAAAAATTTATAACTAGATTAAGTTTATCAATCAATGAAATTTTGTATTCAATTCAGTTTTAAATTTTTAGAATAATATGTACCAATAATGTGTTTTTTTTTGCAGCACATATAAGTGTTAATTCTATATATGTTCAGAGCTTTCTTTTCCTTATGGTTTTCACAACAGGGATGGGAAATGACCATTTTGATTTTGTACCAACTAAATAAGTAAAGTGTACTTTTCACATCATGGCGTTACCATTTTTTTATATATAACAAAAAAAATTTTACAATTCACAAGTAGATAACATAATATTTTAGATCCATAAATTTTATTTAAAACAACATATTTTAATATACAAATTTTGTTATTATAGAATTAATTAAATATATTCATTGCAAATTCACACTTCCAGAATTAAAGAATACATAGGCAAGAATAGTACCACTCAGTTCAAAGGTTTGTGCTACGTCCCGTCCGCACGCGTTTTTTGTAGTCCAGTTAAAATAAACAACAACAATTTAAACACCATATTAGATTGCATACACAGAAATGAAACTAAATAATTTACAAAGACAAAGCAATAGTGAAGAACAAAAAAAAAACAAAATAACATACCAAATTAAAAAACAAGAAAATAAAAATCAAATTGCACTCTAATAACAAATAAAACAACAAACACAAAAGAAATAAACGGCAGTTTTTTTATGTTAAACAGTGACGGTCTTTTGTAACAGTGATGGCACCGTAGAGCACAGTGACCAGCTCAGGGCTTTTATTTCCACTTCTGCGTTTGTGCTTCTCCCCCTCTGTGATGTTGATTTCAGCGTGGAGAATACTGTTTTGGCTCCTTGGTGGTGAAGGTATAACACTGACCACATAGTAGCGACTGAAAAAACAGTATCACCATAGCTGTGGTCAATACCAACAAAACGGATGATCATTTTGGATTTCCCTGAGTTTATCCCATGACAGGTAAATTCAAAATTAATTTCTGCAACATACGAGGCTTGAGAGCGAACTTCTTTTCTGTTTATGCTCACGTTTGTCTCTATCGGCCGGATGTTTTAGTCTTAAGTGAAACCCAGGTATCTGAGGATGCTGACCCACAGGATTTTTATATGCCTGGGTATCAACTTCAACTTAGGCTTGCATTGTACGAAACATAAATCTGCTGTTTATCACACCTAATTGATTACTACATTGCACATGTTCTATATTATCTCTTATTTCTTTAACATTATTTACAAAATATTCATTAAATTGGTTCGCTATATCGACGCTGTTATTATATTCTATGTTGTTAAATATCACATTTTTTATCTCAGGTTTGTTCTTTTTTTGGTACTAGATCTTCTATATTCCTCCACATTTGTTTTAGATCATTTTTATTGCTTATTTTTCTATTAATATATGCATTTTTCTCATTTTCTAGTTTTCTTATACCCTTCACAAAAAAGTGAAAGGATATATATAAGTTTGTCATTCCGTGTGTAATTTCTTCGATATGTACATGGGACCCCATAAAGTAAATATGTATATTCTGGATCCTTATGAATAGCGATGACGATTGATCGATGTCCGTCTGTCTGTACGTGAAATCGGGTTTCCCAAGCCCCCAGAAGAGCTAGAGACTTCATTCTTGGACCGTTGGATTCGAAATGAACTTAAATGAACTTAATATTAAAATTCAGAAAGATCTGAAGTATGGTTCCAGAGCTGGGAAGCTTACACCTATTTCTCGACGCAAAATTTATGCCAAAAATCAATTATTACTTTAATGTTTGAAAATTAAACCTATTTCTTGCTTTGGGAAGCCTCGATGGTCTATTAAAAACTAAAAAATAAACATTTTTTTCCAGGGATGGAAAATTAAAGATTTTTTTTCGGCCCATTCCGTATTTTGTAGTACATGTACGGGTAGTAACTAAAATTGTTAAAAATTTTAAGTTTTTCTTTTACAAAACCTCTTTATATGTCATGAAGATTGACATTGGCCAAAAACAAATTTTTTAATTAAAATTTTGCTTCCAGGTGTGGGAAATTGCATTTATTTTATACGTGAAAGTAATCAAACAGGCAACTTATGTTGTTTTTTTGTTTTTTTTTTTTTTTTGCTAACTAAGCCTGTCTTATAATTTAGGAAGAACAAAATTGGTATCAAAAATTCAAAAATAAAATTTCGAATCCAGGGATGGACAAGTGCAATATTTAATAATACATGAAAGTGACCAAAATGGCTAAAAATTTTAAATTTTTCTTAAAAAAAACTACTTAATGCCTCATGAAGCGTTGCACTGATAAAAAAACTAAAAAATTTAAATTTCGCTTCCAGGGTTGGGAAAATTAAAGTTTTTTGGTACATGCAATATTTTGTAGTACATGTAATAACCAAACTGGTTACGAAATTTGAGTTTTTCTTAAACAAAACTACCTTATACCTTATGAAGATTTGCATTGATAAAAAAATTTTAAAAATTAAAATTTCGCTTCCAGGGTTGGGAAATTGAAATTTTTTTATACATAAAAGTAAACAAAAAGGCAATTGACGTTGTTTTTGCTATCTAAAACTATTTTATATTTTAGTAAAATCAAAATTTCAAATCCAGGGATGGACAAGTGCAATATTTTATAGTTCATGAAGGTGACCAAAATGGTTGAAAATTGTAAATTTTTCTTAAATAATACTACTTTATTCCTCATGAAGAGTTGCGTTGGTTAAAAATTCAACAACAACAAAATTAAAATTTCACTTCCAGGGTTGGGAAGTTTAAATTTTTTCTGGTACATGCAATATATTGTAGTACACGAAGGTGACCAAAATGGTTACAAATTTTAAGTTTTTCTTAAATAAAACGACTTTATTCCTAATGAAGACTAGGATTGGTAAAAAAAAAAATTAATTTCGCTTCCAGGGATGGGAAATTGAAATTATTTTTATACATGAAGGTAACCAAAAAGGCAACTAAATTCGGTTTTTTACTAAAAACTATTTTTTGTTCAGGAAAAACATAATTGGTATCAAAAATTAAAAAAAAATATCAAAATTTAGATTCCAGACACTATTAAAAATAAGTTCATTTAATTACTTAATATGTTAATTTGCAAATTCAAACAAATTTAATCGATTATGTAAACTATTTTTATAATTTCCCATGTCATGTTTTAAAAAATCAACCAGATGAAGTAGAGCCTTGAAACGCGCTTTTATGTCAAATTAATAAAAACAAAATAATTTATGTTTACTTTTTTATTAACATACCAAAGTAATAATTGAAAGAAATAAGTTTCATTTATTTAGTTGTTGCCGGTCTTCTTTTATTAACTTTCGAATATGGTCGTCGTCGATTCGACGAACTATGATGTTTTTGCCACAAAATAATGTATGGTATTCCAGGTTTAAGAGTTGCATTGGTAAAAAAATTTAAATTTCGTTTCCAGGGTTGGGAAATTGAAATATATAAAAGTAACCAAATAGGCAATTGACGTTCTTGTTTTTGCTAATTCAAACTATTTTATAATTCAGGAAAAACAAAATTGGTATTAAAATTTTAAGAAATCTAAATTTCGACTCCAGGGTTGAACAAATAATATATTTTATGGTACATGAAAGTGACCAAGAAGTTTAAAAATTTAAATTTTTTTGTCAAGTAAAACTATGTTACATCTTTTAATAGTAGGTTTACTACTTTCTGTTTTAGCAAGAAAGAAAGAAGAATTACTTCTGTGAAGGGTATTTAAGATTCGGCATAGCCGAATATAGCACTTTCACTTGTTTTTATAGATGTTTCTTACTTGATTATAATTATTCCATGTTGCACCAGTATTTTCGATTTTCGCTTTATTGTACTTTACAATTTTGTCCTTTTTTAGCGTTTGCAAATGCCTATTAAACCACTTCTTGATCGTATTTTCAATGCATTTATCAATGTTCGTTATATTATTATTTAGTTTAGATCTCTCATCAATATTTAATGATGTAATAATTTCCTTTCTAAATTTGCATTTTTCATATCTAAAAAATTCTATTTGTTTTTTGCTTTCACAATCTTTTTCCACTTTATTTTCAATACAACTTTCTATTGTTTCATGATCGGATATTTTATTTACTTTAAAATTAAAATTATTTGTTATCACATAATCGATTAATGTTCTTGATTCTCGCGTAACTCTTGTGTAATCGGTAATCATTTGCTTGAGTCCATTGCTATTTATGTTCCATTTTGTTTTTATAAAAACTTTCTTTCTCCCAATCAACATTTAAATCTGTTTATGTTTTTATCACAAACTTCTTCAATGGTTTATTTAAATATTTCATAGAATTTTGCATCATTAACGTATTTCTGGTTTTGACACTATAAGCACTAATCCAATATTTAAAGTCTTGTATACTTTGACAAATCAAATTCACTTGCCATTTGTTATTAATATATATAATTATGCCACCTGTTCTTGTATAGTTTGATGTTACGTATGCATTGTATCCTTCCAGTTGTATTTCAGATTCATCTACTCTATCGGATAAATGTGTCTCGGAAAATAACAACAAAAATCTGGCTTAATACTGTCTGTAATTGCCTCAATCTGGTAAAGGTTATTAATTAATCCTTGTTTATTTGTGTAGATTCCATTTATATTCTTTAATTGTTAAACCCATTGTTCTCCTTCTTAACTTCAATTTATTTTGATATACTGTTGCACTCTCTCTAATAGTATTCAAGAATCTTACATTTGCATGGTAAGGATGTTCGCCGGCTAGCTCTATCAGGGCTAAGTTTCTGACCCTTGTTTTCGAAGTGCAGACATAAAAAGAAAAAAATCACTGAACCCTCCATGCAAGAAAAAAAAACCCTAGAGTTCAGAGGTAATCGGTTTGATATGATAATGACATCAAGGTATATCTGGCACAAGGAAATTTATTATGATTATGTAATAATAATAAGGACGGTTTCTGCCCCGTACTTATTATGTGGCCCTAATACAATAGTTCCAGGGTGTTCACCTAACATTCCCCTTTAATAAATTTACTTCATTTGTGAATTCATTTTAGAGTTTCTTTAGTTTTTATTTAAACGAAATAGGAAAAGGATTGCAATGCATTTGTCTCAGAAATTTTCTTACTGGAATTTACAATTCTTTCTTGGTTATCTACTAACAATGATGAATAAGGGTAAGTATAATGTGTAATTAACTACGTATAATGATCAAGGAGGTAACTATGGTATAATAAAAAGGTAAGTATAATAATACTCAAATAGATAAATCTAATAATATTCAAATATATATATATATAACTCTAATAATAATCACTTAAGTAAATACAATAATCAAAAGGAGGTAAGTTAAATAGTAGTATACAAAGTAATTAGGTATATTTACGACACTATTGTAGGTTACAGCTGGTTCTGTTGAGTAGGATGATGTGTATAGATGCTTTGAACATATTGCTGCATTGATATGGAGAAATGAGTGGCGTCATGATGCGTTGATACTGATGGAAACGTTTCGTATAGATGCGTTGACACGGCGGGATGCGTTTCGGATTAATGCACTTTTTCCGCCGAGGCTGGTTTTCCCTCAAAATTACTCCGTGCCGTTGTTATGTAATTTGATTGTGTACTTTGCACTTTAATTATAATTTCTTACAGCTTTCCTGTGTTTCTTTGAATATTATAATATTTTAGTTCCGTCTGTTCTACCAGATGAACTTTGGTTTCAAATATATGTAGTTTTCTCTTAGTCTTCAGGTGTTTTAACCATTTAAAGTTTTAGTTATTTTCTTTTTATACACAATTAACTTTTGTTTCAATTATAAATTTTTTTGTTTGTTTAAGTTTTCTGGGGGTGTTTTACACATTATAAATCTTTAGTTCTGTCTTTCTTTGCGTTTTACACATTAACTTTTGTTTTAATTACAACATCTATTTATTTTCATTTTTGTTATAGTTTACTTGAGTTTTAAAAATGCTTGGGTTTTGCTATTGTTTTTTTTTTTTTTGTTTTATAGAATTAACTTTTAGTTTTGCTTTTTCTTATTATTCTTGCTTCTTTTCAATTTTTGCTACGGCCACCACGTATGCACATGCATAATTATTAAAGTTTTCTCTTTTTATATATACCCAACCACCACCAACATTTTGCACGACTTCTGTTTTCAACCACCTGTTAACAACTGTCATTTATACAACCAAAGCCCACGCGCGAAAAATCATGTTAATCTTTCCCCTTTTTATCCTTTTTCTTTCTAGAAGTTTCTAGTGACAATTGTCGTCTTTTGATTGGTTAATTTGCATAACGGGATTAACATTCGATGCTCTTATAAAAAAGAAGTATGTCAATAAAGAAAAAGAGTTAAACAGAGTTCTATTTCTTGCACAGTTGCATTTTATTATGAATTGCAAATTTCGTTACTGCATGTTATATGTTAGCTGGGTCTGGCATAAAATGCTCATGGGGAAATACAAGATAAAATCCGTAACAAACCTGCTTCGTATCGAAATCCTGCATTGAAGAACGAGCAGGAGGGATTTTAATTCCTGCAAAAGGATTAATGCATCATAATTCTAACTAACGTGTGGCTCGACCCACAAGCCGGGCAACTCCTAAAAGAATTTTAATCACATCTACTACGGTCGGATGTCGGAGGCATGATATTTGCCTATGTATCTCCCCTGAAGGTCCTCAATATCATAAAGGGAGTTTCCTATTTTCTCCCTGATTCTGCACTTTATGTATCTTGGGCAAAATTTTGCGTTGATGCCCTTCTTAAAATCACTCTGTACATGATTCCTTCGGAATACCTCTTGTCCTACGCAATAGTTTACAGTCTTGCTTCTTGTGTTATACGTTCTAGTGCCCTTTTCGTGTGCCGCATGCAGATTTTCCCTTATCTTTTCGTGGATGTTTTGTAATCTATCGGAGTGTCTTACTTCAGTGTCCTCTATTAGCATATTCGCTTTTTCCAATATAGTGTACGAGGAACCATGCGAGGTCATATGCTGACCAAAGGTAGCAAAGTACGGCGAACATTGTATAGCTGAATGAAAATCGCTTCTCAAAACTGACAAAATTTTCGATATATTCTTGTCCCAGTTTAAATAGTGTGTTTCATTTTTGAAAAAGTAACGAATTTTCGAAATAATCTCTTGATTCGCCCTTTCGGAACAATTGGCCTGTGGTGAATAAAATCCGGTGGTAATATGCTTTATTCCATAAGCCAACAGAAATTCCTTTAGTTCCTTACAAACAAATTGTTTAGCATTGTCGCTGTGTAAATACTGCAGTACGCCAAAAGTACAAAAATTTCGTTCTGAAAAAAATCTATGACACTACTAGCTGTAGCAGCCCGCAACGGTTTCAGAAATACAAACATGGTTAGATGGTCTATGGTAACAAACAATTGGCAATTCCTTAATTTTGAACACGGATAAGGTCCCAGAAAGTCACAATAAAGTCTTTGAAATAGTCGAACGGTAATAAACTGATTCCCCATGGGTGGGCGTAAAATCCTGTTTACCGGTTTTATGATCTTACAATCATTGCAACATTGAATGTATTGCTTGGTCTGCTTTACCATCCCGGGCCAGTAATAT
The DNA here is from genome assembly GCA_951800035.1 of Linnaemya tessellans. Taxonomy (NCBI): domain Eukaryota; kingdom Metazoa; phylum Arthropoda; class Insecta; order Diptera; family Tachinidae; genus Linnaemya; species Linnaemya tessellans. The sequence continues at coordinate 96,498,272 of OX637532.1, forward strand.
CTTTGCCTAATTCGGAAAAGTGTCTTTGCAAGACCGTCTTAGCAACCCTCTACCTCGTGAGCAGACTTGATAACACCAAGAGTTAACGTCCTTGGTATCCATAGGCGCCAAAGGTCCGCCTCTTCGTCCTCCATGCCTCTAAACCTTACCGTTTTGTACACTACTTTGTCTGATACACATATGTCCGGTAGGGATTCCTCATTTTTGCGAATAGTGTCCTTCAATTCATTATACTCAGTGCTGCTAAAATCGAGAGAATTTGTGTCCACCTCGGGAGAGTCCGACATCATTCGAACTTCGTTAACATCAAATCTGGAAGGAGTGTCTGGCACCACATTCAAAGTTCCCTTCCTATGTTCCATTTTAAAGTCAAAACGTTGAAGTTGCAAACTCCATCTAGCTAGCCTACCATTTAAGCCTTTTAAGCCCATCAGCCATCGAAGGCTGGAATGATCCGTTATAATTCTGAAAGTGAGACCCTCAACGTACTGTCTAAAACGTCTGACGCAGATCACAGCTGCAAAGCAGTCCAGCTCTGTGACTGTATAGTTACGCTGTGCCTTATTCAACTTCTGCGACACAAACGCAATTGGTCGTTCCCTATTCTGGTCATCCATCTGGAATAGAACTCCACCTACTCCTACACGGGATGCATCGCACTGTATTATGAATTCCCTAGCAAAATCTGCCTGAGCCAAGACTGGTGCGCTTGAAAGAGGTACCTTTAGTTTCTGGAATGCTTGTAAAGCCTCTTGACTAAGGAGAAAAGATTTATTAGACTTCCGAAAGCAGTCGGTAAGTGGACCTGCCAAGTCAGAAAAATTTTTAATGAACGCGCGATACCAGTTCGCCATTCCTACGAAACGTCTAACTTGTCGTGGTGACCTGGGCACAGAAAAATCAGCTATACCCGCAATCTTTTCGGGATCCACTTTTAGTTGTCCGCTCCCTATTATATATCCCAGATACTTAATCTACTTCTGGCAAAACTTGCTTTTCTTTACATTTATCGTCAGGCCGGAGGACTTCAAACATTCTGAAACTTCTGCTAGTAGTTTCAAGTGACTATCAAAATCTGAACTGCATACCAGGAGAGCGTCCAGATAAATGAATACGTTCTCCCTCAACCTAACGGGGATGGTCTTATCCATAAGACGGCTCATTGTCTGAGGTCCATTGCAGAGGCCGAATGGCATTACCCTATACTGTTAGATAGGCCTACCCGGTACAGCAAACGCTGTCCTCTCCGTCGAGGTTTCAGACAATTTGATTTGGAAGAATGCATCCTTAAGATCGATGCCGCTAATAAAATGTGTATCTTTCAATCTACTGAGAAGACCATTTATATGTGGTAACGGATATGAATCCTTCTTGGTAAGTGGGCTTATTTTCCTGCAATCTAGGCAGAGTCTGATATTCCCTGGCTTCCGAGCGGTAACTATGGGACTGCACCATGGTGAATTAGTTTCCTCTATCACCCCAAGCGCCAATAATCTATCAAGCTCTTCATACACCTCGGCCTGTCTAGGCGGAGAGAGTGGATAGTGTTTACATTTTATAGGTGTAGCATCACCAGTATCAATGTGATGTTCTATTAACTTCGTACATCCTAATCCTAACTTTTCGTATGACGGAAATTCGGTTATGACCTGCCTCAGTCTATACTTCTGTTCAGGATTGAGATCATGAAGATTTAGCCTGTGATCAGGATCTAATTCCATACCAGATATTATACGAGGACCAAGCTCAAAAGCCCTCCAAAAATTTACCCCAAGATAGCCCTGCAGTGATAGCGTCGGTACTATATAGAAAATGATTGGTTTTGTAACCCCCATATATGTAACCGGAAGTGAGCAATATCCCACAACTTCCGCCTTCGAACCATTTGCTGTGGAAACATCTGATTTTATTTTCTTCAACGAAATGTCGTTTCTACTAACGAACTCTAAGCTGTCCCTCCCCAGAACAGATATGTTTGCACCTGAATCTAAAAGACATTCTATTTCCTGGTTGAAAATTGAAACCCTTGCAAACGCTCTGCCGTCATCTGCATTACATAGTCGTGTCGCACTAATCAAGTATCTAAAAGTTTGTCTTTGCCGATATCGAACACTTCTGAATTCTGCGTGAAGGTTCAAATATAGAAGGTCCCTCCTCACTTTCTACTTTATTGTGCTCGGAATTGTTTACTTGCCTATTAGGTCTGTCAGGTTTCGTTGGTTGTCGATGTTGGGTGTGAGGTGACACCCCCTGCGAGGGTTTACACTCAAGGTCTGTTGCATACTCGGGATTTAGTTTGGAGAACGAGAGTTCCCGGTCACCTGCTCGCTCCGACTCTTTTTTTCCGAATGAGATTCGGTACACTTCGGTGTAGTTACATCCTTCTTTTCACATTTGAAACAGAAAATGCGGCGGATTTCATCCGGGCAGTAAATGTAACTATGTCCTAGCTGAAGACAATTCCAGCATTTAACCTTTGAATAATCGCCTTTTACGTATGATCGCCCCGTCCTGATAGCATCCACTTGTGGATCGAGGTCCTCCAGTGACGCCTGTGCCTCATCTACCGAAATTTCATTGACTCGACGTGGTCTACTCACTGTATCCCGAGCGGTTTTACTTTCCTGTATAACTTTCTCTGCCTTTCGTGCTAATAGCCGCAATTCTCCTAAATCCTTTGGATCAGAAATGAAAAGCATAATCCGCAATTCTGGATTTACATTTTTCTTAATAATCTCAATGAACGACTTATCTGACAAGGGAACCTGAAGTCGAATGTTCATTTGAACTATGTGCGAATGGAAATCATCGTAGCTCTCCTTTGGAAGCTGTTTCCGCGTAGAAATCTTCAGCAACAGTTCATTCTCGGTCTCAAGGGTGCCAAATTCTTTGATAAGAGCTGATTTCAGCTGTGGATAACTAGCCCTTGGATATTGTTTTATGAACATCCAATACCAGGCCTCTGCCTTTAGTGTTAAAAACATGTGGAAATTTGCCATTATGCTCAAGTGGACACTGTGAACGCTCTGTGAGGGTTTCTATTTTGAATAGAAAATCATTTGCATTGCCTTCCCCACTATAGCTGAGCTTCCAATCCTTCAGTCTAACGGAGAATGCTGAAGATGCATTCGAGAGTGGATTAAGTTGATAACTACCGGACTGCTGGGTTAAATTTGCTGATGAAGGTTGTAACGACACGTTTCCGCTGGTTGCTGGGGTAGGGCTCAGCGGCGTCCAGGGTCGTACAACAATTTCTTTTTATGGGGGCAGTAGGAAAACACTGGTGCTTTTCGTTGGCTGACAGAACTGATTTATTACAATTCCCAAACGGTTTACCGACGGCGAAACAATGTGCAGTGGCGTGGCGAGGAGTCAGGAAAACGAGCTGGCCGGAAACGCGGTGGCCAGGTGCTCAACTGGCAGGCGAGTGGGGAGAACGCTCCTAATAGAACGCAGGAGTGGTTCCCACCAATCGTCGTCAACACAGGAGTCTTAGCTTCGGGGTAGGTGCTAACAATGCACTCAAGCGAGTTCAGTGAGTGAGAAAAGAACGTCCCAGCCGATTGAACATACCATTCTATCGATCGCAGTTCCTCCCTCACAAACTTCACGGTTTCAGAGTACCACTGTCCTGGAGTTGGCGTACCAGTTAGGAGACCCTCCTGGTGGTAAACAAACTCCGATGCGGTTTTCTCCGTAGGATGAAACCAACCGAGATTGTATGGTGCTACTATAAGCTAAGACTACTAGAGTATTTAATGTGAAATTGACTTACCTCCTCGCCGGCTGCTCAGGAACTTATCATTGTTCAACAAAGTGCCGCCTTTTATACTTGTGCACAGCAGACACACATGAGCACTGTCATGCGTGTATGGGTGCCATAAAATATTACAATGTTTGGTATATAAATTTAACAACTATAACAATTATAAAGAACCGTTGGTAAATATATAGAGCAAACAAAATATTTTACAAAATTCAGAAAATCAATAATAAGATCAACACAAAAATTCTTCCAATGTCATACGTACATATGTATGTATGATTGTATGTAAATGCATGCAAACACTATGATCGCGACGGCTGCAGCAAGCGGTGTGCATGTTTATGCAAACCGGCATGTACGTACGTATATGTGTATATATATATATGCACGATATACGTACAGCAGCTAGAACAGAGTTTTTGGTTTCTTTTTCTTGTAAGGAAAACCGGTATCAAATATTGCAAAAATTGATAATCAACTAGAGTGCGTAATACATAGCTTGCACATATGTACGTATGTAGTTACATGGTATGAAAGAATTTATCAATTTAACTTAACGGCGACTTCACGGTGCGTAAATAAATTGGATTATGTACATAATATAAACTAAACACAATTCGGTTCAAAAATAACTCTAATTCATTCCTCATAATAAATAAATCTAATTCGTTCAAACAAAATCTCTTTATAATTCAATAATATAATAACTCTAAAAATAAATGATGGTTCGATTGACGCAAAAACGCGTACAACAACTTTTGCTCGTCACATTACCCCTCCTCGTGCCGGGGAGCAAATGAGGGCATCAATTCCGAGACCCGTATTATACCCGTACGGGAGATAACCGTCCGGAAGGTGCCTCCGCTGCTATGTGACAAAAACCGCGTTGGTTGGCGCTTTGTCCGCTTTTGCAGCTTTTCCCGGATGATTTGCTGCACATCCGCCGGCACTTGGTCAAGCGGGACTTCAATGTTGCGACTACGAAGGCCCTGATCGTCTGCTACTCTGGTGGTCGCTTGGCCAGATAAGGCGTCCATTTGGCCACTACTGGTGACTGATTTCCGCTCGGCCTCGAAGTTGGAGAATATGTCGAACTCTTCTTCGGCGGTGATTGAGAGGGTGTCGCTGAGCGTGAGTGGTGGTGAGTGAACGTTACGCAGCGGGCTAAACCAATTTCGCCCAGGGGTGGTTGGGATCCTGCTGGCTGGGCTGCCGTTATCCCAGCCTGGTGAGGTGCTGGGCGATATCGTGTGGACTGAACGGTTGAACTTTGGTCGGGGGTGATGGCGGCCCGATATTCTATGCCCGGACGTGGTAACACCGGGCGTGATTTGGTTCCGGGTACTAGGAACCGGACGCGGATCACCCGCTCATAACACTGATGCCCCATATACGGGTATTGTGTATCGGCAACATCTACGAGTCCGAACCCTTTGCGGCGCGGTGGGGTTGGCATATAGTCGCTATCGAGCGAGGGGTTCGGTGAGGGCGGTGTTGGTGGGCGCGTATTTACGGATCTGTCTGTGTGCCCATAGAGTGCCCGTCGTAGTTCCTCGACCAGTTCAGCAGCTTCGCCGAGGAATTCATCTTGGCTGTCGTCTAGCTCGATCACCACATCGTCCAGGAAATCTGGTGACGAATCCCGTACCCTCCACGGGGTTGGAGGTCTAGGAGGGTTTTCGGTGAGTTTCGGCCGTGGTGGTGGTACTTCATCTTCACTTGGCCGCGGGGAAAACATCACGTCTTCCTCAATTAGGAACGGTGGAGATAGCACTTCCTCCCTGATCAATGGTGGTGGTGGTGGCACCTCTTCCTCGCTGAGTGGCGATGGAGGTGGCACTTTCACTTTTTCTCCAGTCACTGTTTGACGGTTGGCTCGCGGCGGTGGGCGTGGTCGGCTTGGGCACGACCGGCGTCGTTGAAACATTCCGGGGGATGACGAGCTGGCTCCCGGTCGGTTTTGCGATGGCGAGCTGGGACGGAGTGTGCCTGGCGTCGCATTGTTTCGACGTGACATGTTTGGCTTCGGCAGGTTTCGATGTGGCATGTTTGGTGTCGGCATATTTTCACGTGGCATGTTTGGCTTTGGCATGTTTTGCCGTGGCATGGTTGGCTGTGTAGTCATCCGAAAATTTCGGACCGTTGGCGCGGGGTGCGGTGCAGGTCTCCCACGTTTACCTTGCCTGTGGACAGGGGTCTCGCTTTCGTCAAGGAAAATCGTCTTCTTCATCTTGGCCTTCTCACGTTCAATCCCCTTCTGAAACTTTTGGCGCGACTCCTCGAACTTCCGGTTAGGATTCATCTTGGCGCTGTTTTGTTTTCTGGGTGTTGAAGTTTGCTTATTGGCGTTGCGTGCTTGGCGTTGCTGAGCGAAGTGATTGCTTGGGTGCGGCTCTCCAGTTCTCTATTTCGGCTGTGAACCACCAGTCCGGCGCACCTTATGGTCGTATCGAAGGTGCGGAGGAAATTTAGGCCTAATATTATATCCTCTGTGGCCTTTTACATAACTAGGAACTCGCAGTCCTCCGTTTTCCGCCCCAAGGTCACTTTGATTCTCAGGTAGCGGTAGATGAGCGCCTTGGAACCATCTGCCAGTATGACGTCCACCTGGGTTGGAACGTACATGGGTTACTTAATGAGCTTCCGCACGAGCGCCGGGTGGATAAAGCTCCTTGTTGCTCCGGTGTCTAATGTCGTAGCGATTAGTTGGTCCTCAATCATGACCGTCGCTCGCACTTTATTTTCCTCCCAGACCAGTTGCGTCTGATTCGTAGGTTTCTTCTTACTCATCGTTTTCCTTGGCTTCCGGCGGGCACGCACTCGAGAGGTAGATTTATCTACCATCAATCGGTGGCGCTCTCCTCTACCGTGATGGGCAGTGGTAGGGATACTTTCCAGTTCGTCGGCAAGGTTGATGAGGTCATCCAGCGTGCTGAAGTCACGTCGGCGGATGTACCATTGGTAATCGGGTAGCGCATTCCGAAAAATCCGCTCAAGTTTCTGTTCTGCTGATAGGTTGACATGCCGCATGAGGCCTTGTAGCGCCAGGACATAATCTTTGAAGGGTTCGCGCGCGCGTTGCGTGCGCTTGCGAATCTCGTCCTCCAACTTTTCGAAATGGCGGGAAGGGAGGAAAAACTTAAAGAAATCGGTCTTGAAGGCGTGCCATTCTTGCCAGTTTTTATTGTTATTGCGATACCACACTAGGGCCTTTTCCCGGAAACATTCGGCCGGGACCCTTAACACTTGCACCAAATCGATACCGTACATACCCGCTAATTCCTCCATTCTCTCTATGAATTCCACCGGATCTTTACCCCCATCGTACTTGAGACCCCATTTCCGCACGAATTCGACGACCATGATGCGGTTGGCGGTATCGGATTCCATGGTTGGTACTATCTTCTGAGCCGGGGGTACGGGAGCAGACCACACTGGTGTTGGGAGGTTTAGGGTTGGTGTCTGGGCAGCCGCTTCGTGCTCCTGTTGGAGGGCCAATAGCTTCTCTGTGGTGCTGGCGTCATGGGCTGCAGTGATGAAGTGGTTGAACCGTTTACGGAGTTCCTCCACGCTTTCCGTGGCGTCTTGTTGGAATTGGGCCAGGTAGGTGGATAGCTCATTCTTTTCCATGTATAATTATTATATGGTTTTTTTCCGTTGATCACTGTTATTTGTATTACAAAAATTTTTTTTTTGTTTGTTTAATTTTTTTTTTTACCCTCCAAAGATTTACCACAATTTATTTAGCACGAATGATCCGGTTTTTATTTTAGCACAGTATTTTCTGTTTATTTTTTTTATACATTTATTTTATAAAAAAAATCCTACTGTCCCTGCTCGGGCGCCAATGTAACGACACGTTTCCGCTGGTTGCTGGGGTAGGGCTCAGCGGCGTCCAGGGTCGTACAACAATTTCTTTTTATGGGGGCAGTAGGAAAACACTGGTGCTTTTCGTTGGCTGACAGAACCGATTTATTACAATTCCCAAACGGTTTACCAACGGCGAAACAATGTGCAGTGGCGTGGCGAGGAGTCAGGAAAACGAGGTGGCCGGAAACGCGGTGGCCAGGTGCTCAACTGGCAGGCGAGTGGGGAGAACGCTCCTAATAGAACGTCACCTTTCCGCAGGAGTGGTTCCCACCAATCGTCGTCAACACAGGAGTCTTAGCTTCGGGGTAGGTGCTAACAATGCACTCAAGCGAGTTCAGTGAGTGAGAAAAGAACGTCCCCGCCGATTGAACATACCATTCTATCGATCGCAGTTCCTCCCTCACACACTTCACGGTTTCAGAGTACCACTGTCCTGGAGTTGGCGTACCAGTTAGGAGACCCTCCTGGTGGTAAACAAACTCCGATGCGGTTTTCTCCGTAGGATGAAACCAACCGAGATTGTATGGTGCTACTATAAGCTAAGACTACTAGAGTATTTAATGTGAAATTGACTTACCTCCTCGCCGGCTGCTCAGGAACTGATCATTGTTCAACAAAGTGCCGCCTTTTATACTTGTGCACAGCAGACACACATGAGCACTGTCATGCGTGTATGGGTGCCATAAAATATTACAATGTTTGGTATATAAATTTAACAACTATAACAATTATAAAGAACCGTTGGTAAATATATAGAGCAAACAAAATATTTTACAAAATTCAGAAAATCAATAATAAGATCAACACAAAAATTCTTCCAATGTCATACGTACATATGTATGTATGATTGTATGTAAATGCATGCAAACACTATGATCGCGTCGGCTGCAGCAAGCGGTGTGCATGTTTATGCAAACCGGCATGTACGTACGTATATGTGTACAGCAGCTAGAACAGAGTTTTTGGTTTCTTTTTCTTGTAAGGAAAACCGGTATCAAATATTGCAAAAATTGATAATCAACTAGAGTGCGTAACACATAGCTTGCACATATGTACGTATGTAGTTACATGGTATGAAAGAATTTATCAATTTAACTTAACGGCGACTTCACGGTGCGTAAATAAATTGGATTATGTCCATAATATAAACTAAACACAATTCGGTTCAAAAATAACTCTAATTCATTCCTCATAAAAAATAAATCTAATTCGTTCAAACAAAATCTCTTTATAATTCAATAATATAATAACTCTAAAAATAAATGATGGTTCGATTGACGCAAAAACGCGTACAACAACTTTTGCTCGTCACAAGGTGAAGCCGCATCGTGGTTGGACCGACCCAAGGACTCCCTAACCGTATTGAGTTCCTGCCTGAATTCTTCCCTCATGGACCTCGTCGTTTCCCGCAGCTCTCCCTTCCCTCAGCTGGAACCGACGGGCCAGCTTCAGGATTGCTATTACGAGATGCCATTAGAAGCTGATTATCAAATTGTCCCTGTCTAGCTGATGGAATATCCAAATCGCTCTTAGACCTACTTGCTTCTACCTGTTGCGTGCTATTTCCTATTACAATAAGTCCTTCCTGATCAAATGATTCCACAGAATCCGTAATCGGTGATGTCATTATTGCCTTAGTTGTGGTACTTGAACTACTACCTATCAGACTTGTGTTGCTAAAACAACACAAGTCGCTGTAATTCCACCTGTAACAGACGTTCAGATCATTACTGCCGGTTTTCCTCTACTTCCAGCAGGAGTTAGATTAGATCTTGAATTCCTATTTGAAGTTTCACTTTCTTGTGTCTTCGACCGGGTATTAGGTTTGTGCATACTACGCCTACAAAAAAAATTAAGCCTTCGAACTTTGTTACCGAGTTTAAGTGATATACAAGAATTAGAACTCTTTACTGCTATTTAGCAATAGGTTTAACAGATTTAAATTCTTTTTTTCTCTCTCTCTCTCTTTATTTTTTTTCTTTCGGTACTCCACCAAAACAGGAGTAATTTAGAGTAAGTTGTTTTCTGAACGAGAAACCAAAAAGAAATTTTTTCTTTATATGCTAGATAAATAATCCGAGGTTTTCTTTTGTTATAATAGTTTTGTTAATTTCATGCAAAATGGCTAATATTTCTCACGTAGTGGCTAATGGTTGGTGGTATTTGTGTATATAGGTATACAAATATGCCTTTATACATGTACACACATTGTGATCGTTGAAATTTCCTTTTTCTTTAAAATTAAATTATTTTCCGTATTTTTTTTTTCTATTATCAATATTACTTTCAATCGATTTGCATATAGAGGAATGTTAGGTGACTCCACGTCACACGAAACTGTTGTATAATTTGTAAGGGTCTTGCATTTTCCTGATGAAATATGTTGCTATAGCATTTTGCTTGGCTTATCAGTTTAACATTAAAAGATGTCTCAAGCAATCTGCCTCTACCATTTGATTTTGTGCCATTATACCCATGTATGACGTACATTTCTCAGTGTAGAAGAGCTTCGCTAAGTGTCCGCCAAATTTACATGTATAGCACTGACTGAAGATGTTCGACATTGAAATCATATTGTTGTAATGGATTTGAATCATTATAGCTACAATCAACTCAACAACTTATTGATATTGAGTCTGGACTTATAATTTTCCAAAATCCGTACAACCATATTCGTGGTGGTATTTATGTGGGTTAAAACTCGAGAAAATTTCCTTGTTTTCTTTTTCCGCTCAGCACATAGCAATTGATTTACAAATTAAAATAGTAAAGTAAATCAAGACTTATGTTCTGCGTATTAATATTTTTCTTTAAGGTTGTTAAAATTAAATTGTTCTTTAGTTACTAAGCTGTCTATAATTCCTTGACAGTTTTCTGGTTGACTGTTATCGTAAGACACAGCCTTTTTCTTTGGGCGCCATTCTTTTATGTTGCGTCTCTCTCTAATAGTATTCAAGAATCCTACATTTGCATGGTAAGGATGTTCGCCGGCTAGCTCTATCAGGGCTAAGTTTCTGACCCTTGTTCTCGAAGTGCAGACATAAAAAAAAATCACTGAACCCTCCATGCAAGAAAAAAACCCTAGAGTTCAGAGGTAATCGGTTTGATATGATAATGACATCAAGGTATATCTGGCACAAGGAAATTTATTCTGATTATGTAATACTAATAAGGACGGTTTCTGCCCCGTACTTATTATGTGGCCCTAATACAACAGTTCCAGGGTGTTCACCTAACATTCCCCTTTAATAAATTTACTTCATTTGTGAATTCATTTTTGAGTTTATTTAGTTTTTATTTAAAAGAAATAGGAAAAGGATTGCAATGCATTTGTCTCAGAAATTTTCTTACTGGAATTTACAATTCTTTCTTGGTTATCTACTAACAATGATGAATAAGGGTAAGTATAATGTGTAATTAACTACGTATAATGATCAAGGAAGTAAGTAAATCTAATAATATTCAAATATATATATATATATATATATATATATATATATATATATATATATATATATATAGCTCTAATAATAATCACTTAAGTAAATACAATAATCAAAAGGAGGTAAGTTAAATAATAGTATACAAAGTAATTAGGTATATTTACGAAACGTTTCGTATAGATGCGTTGACACGGCGGGATGCGTTTCGGATTAATGCACTTTTTCCGCCGAGGCTGGTTTTCCCTCAAAATTACTCCGTGCCGTTGTTATGTAATTTGATTGTGTACTTTGCACTTTAATTATAATTTCTTACAGCTTTCCTGTGTTTCTTTGAATATTATAATATTTTAGTTCCGTCTGTTCTACCAGATGAACTTTGGTTTCAAATATACGTAGTTTTCTCTTAGTCTTCAGGTGTTTTAACCATTTAAAGTTTTAGTTATTTTCTTTTTATACACAATTAACTTTTGTTTCAATTATAAATATTTTTGTTTGTTTAAGTTTTCTGGGGGTGGTTTACACATTATAAGTCTAGTTTTTTTATTTTTGTTATAGTTTACTTGAGTTTTAAAAATGCTAGGGTTTTTGTTTTTTTTTTTGTGTTTTATAGAGTTAACTTTTAGTTTTGCTTTTTCTTATTATTCTAGCTTTTTTTCAATTTTTGCTACGGCCACCACTTGTATGCACATGCATAATTATTAAAGTTTTCTCTTTTTATATATACCCAACCACCACCAACATTTTGCACGACTTCTGTTTTCAACCACCTGTTAACAACTGTCATTTATACAACCAAAGCCCACGCGAGTTAAGGTCAGACTTAACGTTTGCCTCCTTTGTTCATTAATCTAAACACACACACGCACATTTACATACCTACCAAGCATGGTTAATCATGTTCCTTTGTCCCTTGTTTAGGTAAATCTTGTTACAGATAAGAATATCTAAAACATGACGAATCATGCTAACATAAATATAGTTTAAGATAAGAAATTAAGTAAAAACATGTTTTATTATGTTTAAGAACTAACAAAGAAATGTATCAACAAAGAAATGTATCAACAAAGAAATGATAGTTAGGTAAAAAACAAGTAATCATGTTATCAATAAAAGAAAACTAGAATTGTAATCTTAAACTAAATTTAGTATTTAAGAAAGTAAAAAGTAATTTGTCAGTTAGTTATGAAATAATATTGAATAACACATAGTGCTTAAGTTTCTAACTCCTAAGGAAAATAAAAATTATACGCGTACGCGTAGAAAAATATATTTTTTTCCTTTAGTAAAAACACTAAACTTTAATTGGCGATCCTGCCAGGAGAATAATTAAATTTATTCTTCTAAGAGCGGACCAGCGTAATCCTTGTCGCAGCAAGGACGTGAACTTTTTGTGACAGTGAAAAATTCTTCATAGGAAGAATAAGTGTAAAATTTTATAAAAAATAAATTGAAAATTAGTTATAAAAACAAAAGTAATTTTATATAAATGAGTTTTACAAAAAAACAAAAAAAAGAGGACATCTATGATAAAAATCGCATAATAGAAGACGATATTTTAACGAAAATGGAAGCGAACACAAGCAAGGATGCCCAAATAGGAATACTCACTGCCAGGCTCAGCGAAATGGAACAAATTTGTCAGAGTTTGATGGAGAAGATGAATAGCTTACAAATTAATCCAACTTTAGCTTCAGCCCCAATAATACAGTTAAAAGACGTAGCTACCAACTACAGAACTGCATCAGACATATCATTAGAAGTTTTTAAGGCACTCCCAACGTTCGATGGCAAACAAGCTGAATACAGAGCATGGAGGGAAGATGCGTCTCGCCTAATGAACGATATCAAGGCATTTGAAGGACAAAGCCGTTATTCGGAAGCCTTGTCCATAATTAAAACAAAAATTAGAGGAAGAGCGTCAGATGTGTTAACAAATAACAACACACCGTTCAATTTCGAAGCTATAAAAAACAGACTGGACTATACATATGCGGATATGCGTCCACTGTATGTGCTACAAGAAGAATTAAGAAGAATATCTCAAGGTAGATTGTCCCTTACGGAATACCATGATAAAATTAACCAAGCATTGAACCTTATTACATCAAAAATTTTAATGTCTGGCCAGCAACCAACCGTCACAGATGCTATGACGAGGAGTGCAAATGAAGAAGCTGTACGTGTATTCATCAGTGGCATTACAAACCCATTTATAAGATCCACACTCTATGCCAACACACTCAATGATCTAGAGCACGCCTACGCTGTAGCCAGAACAATCGAGCACGATAATCAACATCAAAATCTGCGATTATCATACGATGTCGAGAGACAGAATCAGCAAAGACAACATTACCCAACTCATCACAATTCCTACAATCGACGTCCGAATTATGACACTAGGAGATTCGCACCACAGCAACAGGGATACAATCAACCATACAATCAAAACCAACCGTCTAGGCCTACTCCAATGGAAACAGATTCCAGGCAAGTCGTGCAAGCACAGAGGAGAACTAACTTTCAACAAAATAATCAACACCATCCTTTCACAAACAACCAGCCATGGAAGAGGGAGCACAGCGGTAATTACCAAACAAATAAACACCAACGAATAAACCAGTCGCAACAACAAGATGACAACTCTAGTACGTATGCTGAACCGGATCAAATGGTAAATAATGTAAGAATAGATAATTTAAACTAAGAAGCGGGTTGCCCTACCTCACATTAAGTAGCGAAGTAACAAATAAGAAATACGATATTTTAATTGATACAGGAGCAACCCACAATTATATAAGAGTAAAGTGTGATTCGTCAGACAGGATTAAAATCAAACCAATTAAAATTAAAACCATAAATGGTTATTCATTTGCAAATACCAAAAGAGTGATTAAATTAATGAACAAAGAGATAACTTTCTTTGAACTTAAAGACATAGAATCTTTTGATATGATTTTAGGGATAGAAGGATTGAAAATATTAAATGCCGAAATAAGCCTTAGGGACATGACCTTAACCACCATAAGTAGTGATAGTCAACCCAAATTAAATTATATTATAGGAGATGAAAGGTACAAGGAAGAAATAGATAGAATGATAAAGGAAAATAATGGCATAGGACCATTACCCTTCACGACGACAATTGAAGCTACAATCAGAACAAAGAACGAAGAGCCAATATGGACAAAACAATACCCGTATCCTATAGCGGATAACGAGTTTGTTAACAAAGAAATAAGAAAGTTACTGAACGAAGGTATTATACAAAAAAGTAATAGCCCATACAACTCTCCAATATGGACAGTCCCTAAAAAGGGTATGGACGAGCAGGGAAGACCGAAGAAACGAATGGTTATAGACTTTCAAAAATTAAATGCCAATACAATTTCAGACAGGTACATTATCCCAGATGTAAACATGACAATCCAAAATCTAGGTAAGGCTAAGTATTTTACAACTTTAGATTTGGAATCAGGCTTCCACCAGATAAGAATCGCTGAAAAAGATAGGGAAAAAACAGCTTTCTGCGTTAATGGCGGGAAATATGAATTCGTTCGTATGCCATTTGGCTTAAAAAACGCACCTTCAATATTTCAGAGATGTGTGGACGACATACTTAGGGATTACATAGGAAAATTTGCGTACGTATACATAGATGATGTACTTATATACTCATCTTCTCCCGAAGATCATATGAAACATATTAAAATAATTGTGAACGCATTGAACAAGGCCACTCTAAAAATCTCCAATGAAAAATCTAAATTTTTCCAAACAGAAGTAGAATATTTAGGTCATGTAATAAAACATAATAGAATTGCAACGAATCCAGAAAAAGTGAAGGCAATAAACAATTATCCAGTTCCAAAAACTCTAAAAGACTTAAGAGGTTTTTTAGGAATGACAGGATATTATAGGAAATTTATTAAAGGATACGCTAGCATAGCAAAACCCTTGACAGTACATTTAAGGGGAGACAACGGTCAAATAGGAAAAAACAAGAGCAAAAATACGCATATAAAACTTGACGAGCAAGCACTGAAAGCCCTAGACAACTTAAAAACTTGCTTAAGAGAACAAGTAGAACTTTTCCAACCAGACTATTCAAAACCATTTGAACTAACAACTGATGCATCCAACATAGCACTTGGAGCAGTTCTTAGTCAAAATAAAAAACCAATATTTTTCTTGTCACGAACCTTAAGTAAAACAGAAGAAAACTACAGTACTAATGAAAAAGAACTTTTAGCAATCGTTTGGTCGTTACAAAAATTAAGAAACTATATCTACGGTGTAGCTGACTTAACGATCTACACCGACCACCAGTCTTTGACATTTGCGATATCCGAAAAAAACCCAAATACAAAATTAATGAGATGGAAAAACATAATTGAAGACTTTGGAGCCAAATTGGTATACAAGCCAGGTCATTTAAATGTCGTAGCCGACGCCCTTTCAAGACAGCAAGTAAACTCATCAACAATCAGTACAGTTCACTCAGCTGCAAGTTCACCCACAGACGTTATTAAAACTGTATCGCAACCTTTTAATGCGTATGCTATTCAAATTGAACTCGTACCAAATAGAAAAATAAATGAAACTCGAACTCGAACAACATTTCCGAACAAAGTTAGGCATACAGTAAACTTTACAAGTGAACAAAATTTAATTACAGAATTGAAAAAGGTATTACAGCCAAATAAAATTACTGCAATACATACTACTAGAGAAAATATTTATGCATTTGGTCCAATAATAAAAAACACTTTTAATACTGCAAATTTCGTGTTCACACCAACAAAACTAATCGATGTTAGAGAAAAAGAAAAACAAATCGAAATAGTTAAAAGAACACATAACAGAGCACACAGAGGCTATAAAAACAACATTTATGAGATAGTTGAAACTTACTACTGGCCTGAAATGAAACAACAATGCAAGGCATTTAATAAAAAGTGTACACCTTGTCTTTATGGTAAATATGAAAGAAATCCTACAAGAGAACCACTTGGAGATTCTGATATACCAATAGAACCAGGAAAATACATACACATGGACATTTACTTTAATGATAAAAAAACATTTCTAGTCGCTATCGATAAATTCTCAAAATATATTACCCTCAGAGAAATTGATTCAAGAGAACGTATGTCTGAGAAAATGGAAGAAGTTATCACAAATAATTACCCGAACTGCACACGATTAATGACTGATAATGAAAGATGTCTAAATACGCCAGCAGTGAATATGATGTGTGAAAAATATGGAATAAGAAAAATAGAAACTCCAGTCTATAGATCGACTTCTAACGGACAAGTTGAACGCGCTCATAGTACAATCTCCGAGCTAGCGAGAATATTCAAAATTCAAAACGAAACCACAATAATAGAAGAAATTTATAAAACAATCAGAGAATTAAACAACACTTTACATACAGTTACAGGATTCAAACCAATTGACATCCTATTCAACAGAATTAAGTATGATAAGAAGCAAATCCACCAAAAATTAAAAGCAGCATCAAAAAAAGTACAAGAAAGACTGAATCAAGGTGCGAAACACCGAACATTTTCACCAAACGAGCAGATACTAGTAAAAATCAAAGGTGTACGGAAAAAGAAAGACGCTAGATATATTAAATACGTTGTAAAAGAAGACCGTGAGGACACTGTCTTAACTACAAGGGGAAAGATCGTGCATAAGGATAATATAAAGAATTATACCATTAATCATGATAATCATCTTCCTGACATTACTCGCAGTGGCCATGCCAGAAATACAGGCGGAAACAGAAATTAAAAAACTAGATGAACAGAAATATGTTTTAACCCGGACTAATGACGTTTTTTTATTTGACGAATATTCATACCTCTTCCACGTCACCAACTTAACAAAAATAACTACAACATATCAGCAAATCTTTAACAAATATTCTTACCCCACCATCGAGGAACATATTTGGACAAAGAAAATTGAAATATTAGTAAATCAACTTAATGAACATAAACGACATACGAGATCCCTAAATTTTTTAGGATCAGCATTAAAATTCATTACGGGAAATCCAGATCATGACGATTTCATATTGATGGAAACAAAAATAAACGAATTAATAAATAATAATGAAAAACAACGTTTGGTTAACTCAAGGTTTGAAAAATTAATTGATGCATTACAAGGCCAGACTCTCGAAAGCCACCTCATCTTAGAACAAGTACATGACCAACTCTTATTACTTGTCAGAACAATTAATGCTGCAAAAAATAACGAATATTTAACCGAATCGTTAAACTTAGACGACGTAAAGGAAATAATAGATCATGAATTAATCTCAGTACCCATAATAAACATTCTAGAATACGCAGATATACATATAGCCAGGACAGGAGACTTATTTATAACTATCTATAAATATCCTATATTGAATAAGGACTGTAAACTTTTTAAAATCACTCCCATAAGCTTTAGGCACGGAAAAATTCAAACGGATGATCAAATTTCCCAATGCAATAAAGATTATGTTAGGGTAAACTTTTGCAAAAACTTTTTAGGAAGGAACATATGCCAAAGAAACAATGATACAGATAAGTGCATACTTCCGCTACTGACAAACAGAAACAGCAAGTGTACAGTTATACAAGAATATAACAAACCATTATTAGAAATTGACGAAGGCTCAATACTATTGGACGGAAACCACAAAGTAAACAATATCACCACTACGGGTATAACTTTAGTCACGTACACAGACCAGGTCACGATAGACAACAAGACATATAGAAATATTAACGACAGAATAATTAAGGCCATCCATATGAAACACGACGAAGACTTTGAAATTTTGAAAATAATAAACTCTGATACCAAATGGGCTTTTAATAACATAGACTCATTAAAAAAATTCTCTATTCCATTTGAACAGCACCCAATCAAGTCTTTCATTTTTTGTATATTAACCCTGACACTCTTAATAATAATAATTTTTTCAATAATAAAAATGGTAACTTGCATAACAGTATGGAAACACAAAATTGCAATCCGTAAAATTGAAAAAGCATATATTATGGAATTGCAACGTATTAGGAAAGATCGGGACGATCTTGCTTAACCCAGGGGGGAGTTAAGGTCAGACTTAACGTTTGCCTCCTTTGTTCATTAATCTAAACACACACACGCACATTTACATACCTACCAAGCATGGTTAATCATGTTCCTTTGTCCCTTGTTTAGGTAAATCTTGTTACAGATAAGAATATCTAAAACATGACGAATCATGCTAACATAAATATAGTTTAAGATAAGAAATTAAGTAAAAACATGTTTTATTATGTTTAAGAACTAACAAAGAAATGTATCAACAAAGAAATGTATCAACAAAGAAATGTATCAACAAAGAAATGATAGTTAGGTAAAAAACAAGTAATCATGTTATCAATAAAAGAAAACTAGAATTGTAATCTTAAACTAAATTTAGTATTTAAGAAAGTAAAAAGTAATTTGTCAGTTAGTTATGAAATAATATTGAATAGCACATAGTGCTTAAGTTTCTAACTCCTAAGGAAAATAAAAATTATACGCGTACGCGTAGAAAAATATATTTTTTTCCTTTAGTAAAAACACTAAACTTTAATTCGCGCGAAAAATCATGTTAATCTTTCCCCTTTTTATCCTTTTTCTTTCTAGAAGTTTCTAGTGACAATTGTCGTCTTTTGATTAGTTAATTTGCATAACGAGATTAACATTCGATGCTCTTATAAAAAAGAAGTATGTCAATAAAGAAAAAGAGTTAAACAGAGTTATATTTCTTGCACAGTTGCATTTTATTATGAATTGCAAATTTCGTTACTGCATGTTATAGTTTAGCTGGGTCTGGCATAAAATGCTCATGGGGAAATACAAGATAAAATCCGTAACAATTCTGGACAGTCTCTTCTTGTTGTGGTATGGTTCACATCAAGACCTAAATTTAGCCTTTTATTAGAATCTATACAGTTTATGCACTTGTTTAGGTATTCTTTATCACTGTATTTTGTTGCATGATTTTCATGGCATTTAAGGCACACTTCATTATTTTTACAGTCCCTAGCTCTATGGTTGAAACCTCTATAATTAAAACATTGTAATACTTCTGTGTCTTCAAAAACTTTGCATTTCTCCCAACCTATATTTATATTTTGTGCGGTCAACACTTTTGGGTATGTTTCACTATCAATTATTAGTTTTGCAATATTAATTTTTCTGTTCAATCTTATAGATTCAAAAACTTTTATTAGGTTAATTGCACTGTTTTCCAAAATCTGATTTAGTTTTTTCGATTATTTCTTGTCATTGTATATAAAAGACATATCGGTTAAAACAATAGAAATTTCAATTTTATTTGGCACCTTAACTTCGTATCCCTCACTCATTTTATATTCTTTAGCCTATTTTTGATAGCTACTAACTTTAAAACTATTTAGTTATTGTGCAATCGCGAGCCAAAAATGTTTTTTGTAATTTGCCTCATATAATCTATCATCTAATTTTAAAACAGAATAGTGTAAATTTATCGAACAGTTTGAACATATTGGTCGACTAATAGAGTGTTGACTGCAGATTGGCTTGGAACAGCCAGTACAGTTTTTCTCTGCTTCAAACATAGCTGAGAGCACACATAACAACTTCCTACTACTGGAGTGCGACCGTCTTTGTCCTTTGTTTCTAAAGGAGGTATGGAAGATGTTGCAGTTTCCAAGTTTGGTATATAAAAAATTTGTATAGTATTTTTTTGACACAAACCATTTAAGATTTTTTAAGAATTTTCGACGACGATCACTAGACTGATGTTTTGTGTTAAATTCCATATATAATATGAGATACTAGTGCTGCTATATCAATAGCATTAAAAAAAGAGACAATGGCCATCGGCTTGTTCTACGTTTGAGCGTACATTCACCCAATAGTTTGTCCATATTTTCTAATCATCCTTTTGTTTAATTATAATACAATCGGGGGATTCATACTGTAGTCATAAAGTCATAAGTCATAAAATAATAGCAAGAAAAATATGACTAGTGTGAACAACCCGTCATAACCTAGTATGCTATTTCAAACATCGATCAGCTGATAAGAAATCAACACATTTGTAATTAGATGTTATCAAAGCAAAAGATAATTAAGATAATTTTATTTTTTTAAGAGTAGGACCAGCACTCAGGGGATGACCCCTACATATGCAATGCATTGCGCCGGAACTGAAAACGAGGGGATAGTATTACGGGGACAGATGAGGAAAGATGAGAAGATAGACAGTTTTTTTGTAGCTATTTCAACCTCTTACTTCGTCGGCTTATTTTTGCTACAGGGCCGACGAAGGAGAGTTGTGTGAAAATGCTAAAAACCCTAAAAACTCAATTTCTATTTAAAATTATTAAATTTGTCTTCTGGTGCACAAGAATATCTAAATGAATTTGTATGTATAAACTAAAACAGCTTCTGCCTTTATATGAGCTGAATAAATTTTGTTTGCGGCGGCATACGGAAAAGCATTCTGTGGCTGCCAGCTACCTTAGTTAAACGAGCAAGTTTTATCACATGTATATATTTAGTTTTTGCGATTTAGTTCTCTTCTAATAATTTTTATGTTATAAAAATTTGATTTAATGTACAGACGTGTAGGTATGAATTAGTTTTTTGCCGTTGTTTAGTCGTGAATCATATAGAAGTAACGGCGGCAAACATATACTATCGCCGTCCCGCCTAATGATTTTCAACCGTTCGACTCAGATCTGTAGAGCTATTTCATGACAAAACAAAAACATACTTGAAAGAGTTTTATTATGTTATGACTTTTTGTATGCAGCACAACAACTTTTTTAAACTGGTCTAAAATATTATGACTTTATGGCAGTATGACTAAATAGCACAAAGTGTGGATACCCCATATAATAAGTTATTTTTACAGCCATTACATAGGGTCTACAACTGTGATTAACTCTGACATAATATTTGGGAGGACGTCGGCAGAATGAGAGAAGGGGAATATTACTTTTATAAGAATTCATAATTCATTGGCAGCCGTGGTGAGAGCGCTTATAATTTGCCAAGAAATTTGATAAAATTATTGGTGTTTTTTCTAATTGTTTGCAGAGTGAACTAAATTGTAAAATAATTGTGTCACAATTGCAAATAAATATTCTCAAACGACTAAAGATTTTCAATGGCAACTTTTTATGCACATATACAAATGCATGTGCTTATTTGACAGTTCATTTATAAGATTACTGTTATAGGAATTCTTATAACAACGCTTTCATAAAAAAATCTTATAAGATTAAGATAACACTATATTGAAGTCTACACGTAACATAAGTCGCTCTGCGATTGATTTTGACGATCTCATCTTACATATTATGTTACGTGTAGACCAGTGTTGCCAAGTAAATTTTATCGGAAAACCCCAAATCATATCAAAAAACCCTAAATTTGCTCTAAGCCAAAAAAAACCCTAAAAAATTATATATTATTTTAACATTTTTTTAAGTAAAAATATCATGTATTTATTTCATACTACTAATTTCATTTTACATATATACATACATAAATATTCTATTGTCTTTTTACTTCATCGTCCAAGCAAGGAGCAAGCCAACATTTTAAAAATAGTACGTATTACTATAACATAAAAATATAATAAAACTAAACAATTAATCACCTTTAAATTCGTCTTCTTTTTCCCATTCCTTTTTATATTTTTGGTTGCATTTTCTTTCGTTATAGATTTTTAAAGTTATTTCTTTTTTGGGAAATGTTTACTGTTAAGATATTTAAATGAAGTTGAAAACAAATTTGAATGGTTGCAATACCTAGGCATATGTAAAAATTACTACTAAATCAACACATATGTATATATTAACCCTAAAGTCTTCCTAATATTATTTAGGGGGATTTTTAGATGGAAACAAATTTGAACCGTTGCAATATTTAGGCGAATGTGAAGATTACTACTAAATCGACACTGATATATTAACCCTAAAAATTATTTTTGAACCTTAAATTTTTCCCTAACAAAAAAATTCACCCTAAACGTAAATAAAAACCCTAGATTTAGGGTGAAAAACCCTAACTTGGGAACACTGGTGTAGGCCCTATGTTAGTAATATCCAACATATTTCCGGACGAGTGGAGTAATTAAGTGAGGCAATTCACACTAGATGAATTAGGCTGGCATAACTTGGCAGCTTGTTGGCATTTCCGGTGAAGAGGGTAGTTTTTGGTTGGCATAATTTTTCAACAAGCTTCAACCCCGCACAAGCAGAACAAAACTAATACATACACACTTATGAAAACACAGGTTCTGCGTTTTGTCTTTTACAGAGCGTTTTTAGTTGTCCATCTTTGTGTAAACATGAACTTCAAAACAGAAGGGGTTGGTCGCGCCAACAACCATTAAAATTTATAAGTCAGTCAGTAAGGGTTTTTTCGGTAATTTCAGAAACTTATAAAAATTTTTGCAGAAATTTTAGTAACTAGTAAAAGTTTTTTATTACTGAAATTACTTAATAACTTTTACTGGTGACGAAATAAACTTATATGAATATATGTACCTTTAAAAATTCACTTTTCATGTTTGTGTAAATTGCACTACATACTTCTATCATATCTACGGTGTCCTTTTTTAAGAGGACAGCCCTCTTTTTTTATACGATGTCCTGTTAGAAAAAAAATTAAAGTGTCCTTGTTTTAATTGATATGTCCTTTAGTGTCCTTTTTTTATTATTAATGTTTTTTTCTTCAAAAAAAGAGAGAATATAAAAGTCTTATATTCTCAATAGAATAAAAGTTATAATCACCAATACAATATTGTCATCATCAAATGGAGTGTGGAGAAATGAAAATCTTTTTATCAAATTACTGTAATATATTTTGACATATTTTATTGTTTAAATAACATTAACATATGTTAGCTAGTGTGCCATACCTAGAGTATATGATATTGTTTATAAATTTTTATTACATTTCTAAATGGCCTTCTTTTTGCATTGAAAAATATGGTTATCGTAATCATAGCTGAGCTTAAATAAGGTGCAGACAATTTACTATTTTTGGCAATTTCCGAAGGTTTCTCTTGTGTCTAAAAATTTTAAAGTTGCAGCCAATTTTTCTTCAACCGGAATACATTCTTTCAAATGTGTATCACTTCTTTTCTTTGCCTTCTCATCTTCTAGAAGTAATGCTGCAGCTTTAGTTACAGGCACTAGAGATTCCTACTAAGATTATTGCCAATTCTTCATCACTTATTCCATCCATTTTTCCGCTTAGTTTGTTTCAAAATGGATGTGTTCAGCGAAGGAAAGACAAACATCAAATAAACAAAAAAAAATACTAGCACATACAAAGCTGTGTATACGTATACAATTTTATGCCAGATGAATTAATGTGTTTTGAAGAGAACAAAAATTAAGCGGACTAAAAATTCACCCAGTGTGAATTGCCTCAGTGAAGAACTCACTATCAAAGTGAAGAAAGGACACTCCAAGATGCTCATCAAAAACTCAAAAAATTACGGTAAAGTTAGATAATATTATTATAAGTGAAACTTGGTGGATTAATTAATGGTGTTTGTTTATTTGTTCACTTTAGCCATTAGCATTCCTTTGCAGCACGACATAGTACGGGTACAAGATACAAATTTTAAGTTTAATATATTAGTTTGTAAGATACTATATTGTTTCAAAATTATTTATATATAAAAACCTTAATACAATTTGATAAATTTGTTTTTTTATTTTCATTGGGGAATATAAACAAAACAGAAAAGAGAACTGTCAGGTTTGAGTAGTCAATTGATTCTTCAGTACTGAGCAATCAACTGATGAGACATACATATGTGTCAACATACTAGATCTTCTGAGTTTGCAGCGTTTTTATTCTATAAAATTAAATTTAAACAATTAAAAAATTAACATAAAATCTTACAAAATATTTTCTTTCCAATGACAATTAAAATCAAAATTATAAAATGATTGACAAAAAGTATTAGTTATCAACATCCTATCCCCCGTAAATTGTATTAGATTTACTATGTATCAAGGATTGCCAATTTTGACAAAGGTCGTTTAAGAACATTTTCTGAAGTTGTAACGTCTGCTGAGCGAGCTGTTCCGTCTATCCCGTAATACAGTTGAGTTATTCTTCCAATGTTCCACTTCGATCTTGCAACATTAGCATCACATATATAGACTATACATCCAATAGCAACAGGATTTGAACGAAAACACCATTTTGTTCTTCTTATTATATCTGGCAAATACTCTTGTATCCACCTTTTCCACCAAAAATCTCGTAAAGTTTTTAGAATTCGCCATTGTTTTCGAACACATAGCTTTATGACATCATATGTACAGGGAGTTTGTGTTGAATTAGTACATCCTAGCAGAAAATGGTTGGAGTAAGAGGCTCAGAGTCATCAATTGTAATCGGTATATGCGTTAGTGGTCTACTATTGACAATATTTTCTGCTTCGATAAGCAGGCCTTGAAATGTTTCCGTTTGTAATATCTTCTCTTTCATTGTTAAACTTAACACCTTTTTTACGGACTGTATCAATCTTTCCCATGCTCCACCTTCACTTGGATTTAAAGGTGAGTTAAAGATCCACTTAATTCCTAGCGGTGCGATCTTGCATTGCACTATTTTGTGGTCAATAAACCCGAGTTCATCTTTTAGTTATTTTTTAATTCCGATAAAGTTTTTTTCCGTTATCGCTTCTAATATGTTTTGGAACTCCCCGTCGATTAACAAAATTACGAAGAGCAATTAAAAATGCATCAGTTGACAAATTTGAAACAATTTCTAAATGAATTGCTCTTGCTGATAAACATGTAAATAAGGCCACCCAACGTTTTTCTTGCTTTCTTCTCATAGCTATAATATATGGCCTGGATAAATCCACTCCACTATATGTAAAAGGTCGAACAAAAGGAGTGAGGCGGTAAACTGCTAAAACCCCCATTTGAGGTGGAACTGGACTTACTTTTCTTTTTTTTGCAGAACTGACGCTTCTTTTCCACAGATTTTAACAAACTTCTTACAGATATAATCCAAAATTTTTGTCTGATTTCAGTTATAGTAGTAGCGATATTTATGTGATGGAATTTACGTTGAAAAGAATCAACTGTTAATCTTGATAACAAATTATCTTTACTAAGAATAATTGATACAGATATAGGTAGAAATTCTGCGTTTTCAATACGTCCCGAAACTCGTATAATTCCATTGTCTAAGAAGGGACTAAAGGTCGAGTCAGATAAAACTTTTTCGCTTTGCGTGACGTTTCTAACTTTAACAGAAAAGCGCAAAGCAAAAGGTGTATGTCACAATAAAAACTTTGACAACACACGTGCATTGTTTCTTTTCCATAAAAAGTGGTTGATAATTTTGGTATTATACATATTTTTTTAATATTTATTGCATAAATTGTACATATATATTTAGCTTCTATTAAAACACATTCAGATATTTAAAATTTAAGTCCGAATTTGGCAAAATAAAAAGATTCCCGCTGATTGTCAAAGCACGCAAAAAGATGAGAGTTGCCCAACTTTACGCTTCGCGTTACGTTAAAAGTACTTTATGTGACATGTTTCATATAGGTATGTATATTTCATCATAAATGTCAAAGTGAAACTATAACGCAACGCGAAGCAAAAGTTTTATCTGACACGGCCTTAAGTGATTTTAACGGACTTTCCTTAGAAACTGGTTTACCATTTTTAAGATCAACGTATTCGCATTTAAACATCTTGGCTTGTGATACTTGTATTAAAAACATTTCGGCCTCATTTTCTACATTATAAGTTAGCTCTCCAACAAGTGGTTGTTCACAATGAATTTTTTTTTTACGTTGGAAAAATATCGAAAAATCCACGACATAGTTCTTTTATATTTCTACGAAGATAGTGGTTTAACACGTCGAGTAGCACTCCTGCGAAAGCTGATTACAACAACTCTTTCAAATTGTAATTCCATGGACGTCTACGTTAAAGAAATTGTCACTACAGCTCAGGCATTAATTGGCATCGGATTTCCAATAAGTGAGGAATGGATAGGTTCTCTTTTGTTGGCCGGACTTCAAGAAAGCTATCGTCCCATGATAATGGCATTGGAAAACTCGGGAATCGACATCAGTGGAGACAGCATCAAAATAAAATTGCTGCAAGAGGATCCCAATACAAGTGAAAGTTCAGCATTTGGTGTTACCAGTCGTCCAGTACCTGCAAAAACGTATAAAAAAGTTCCAATATGCAGAAAATGTCATAAATTTGGCCACATCGCAAAGAATTGCGGTACAAAGACTCAACATTTCGAAAATAATTTTGACGCATATTCAGCAGGAGCTCTGTCAACATTGGAAAATTCCAACACCAATGATTGGTACTTTGATTCAGGCGCTACATCACATATGACCTTAAACAAAAGTTTGTTGAACAGCTCATATGAATACAATGAAATTTTAACAACCGCAAACAAAAGTAATATGCAAGTAAAGGCATCGGGATATATCGTGTTTCAACCAAATGGTTACGACTCACCTATCGAAGTATATAATGTCCAGGATATTCCAGAACTGTCAACAAATTTACTGTCGGTAAGTCAAATTGTTAAAAGAGGCCATACAGTCATATTTAAAAATAGTGGCGTGAAAGTAATAAATCCCAATAATAAAATTATTTCCACCGGTACACATGAAAATGGTTTGTTTAAGCTAAATTGTACTTTTGAAACTCAGAACAGATCTTTTGCTTGTAGTTATCATGCTAGTTTAGAATTGTGACACAGGAGAATGGGTCACCTTAACCTCAAAAGTTTAAAAAAGTTGCAGGATGAATTGGCAACTGGCATTAGTTTCACAACAAAAAAAACGTAGGTGATTGCAAAATTTGTCCCATGGGTAAACAAATAAGACTACCATTTAATAAACATGCAACTAGAGCAGATACGGGCGTTTCATAGCACAATTGTGCTGAGATCATTCACACGTATTCTTACCCTTTTTAATTTAGTCGTCGATGAGATAGCGATGAATGAATATCAGGCTTACGAATTTTTTTATATTTTTTTCCAGAATATTTGCCCTGCAAACAATTTCAGTAATGATGATATGCGAAAAATGTGTTGTCATAAATAATGCTTTCGATAACATACAATGCCTTTTATACAATTTTTCTCCAATAACGAACTATACTAATCCCCTTAATTTAGTAATACACTTAGTCTTATTAATTAGTCTGTGTAAAATCTTATAAAAAATATTTTGAATATGCTTCCCATATGAAAATGATCTTCCATATCGACAAATATCAAAACTTATTAAGTTTGATACATCCAACCGCGTATATTTTGTTTTTGGTGAATATTCAGTGTTATGCTCCAGCAAGCAACCATTCTTTTATTTATTTATTTTTTTCTTGAATGGAAAACTTAACAAATTACTGTCCTCTTTTTAAATTTTTTTCATTTAACTGGTTACTTAGAAAAAGTTTTATTTTTAATTAATGATTTTACGTAAACAACTTTTTTTTCAACTTAGAAAATATTGCTAATTATGTATAAATATACCATTATCTTTCAAACGCTTTGCTTTGTGTTTGGTGGGTAGCTCTTAAGCTCAACACATACACAATTTACCAATACATTGACGGTGCCCACCACTGAACTAGAGCTTCAAAAATTCTTGAGTTAGTACACTCTGATATATGTGGACCAATGGAAGAAGAATCTCTTGCTGGTAAACGTTATTTTTTAACATGCATAGACGATAAAACTCGAAAAATTTTTATCTACTTCTTAAAAACAAAAAACGAAGTTGAAGTCTCGAAGGATTTTAAGAATTTTTGACACTTGCAGAAAAACAAAGTGGTCAAAAATTAAAAATTCTTCGCACGGACAAGAATATCTTAATAAAACTTTTCAACAAATCATTAAGAAAAACGGCATTAGTCATCGTGCACACACCTGAAGAAAATGGAGTAGCCGAAAGAAACAACAGATCAATTGTCGAGAAAGCAAGATGCATGCTTTACGACGCAGGACTACCGAAAGTCTTTTGGGCTGAAGCAGTAGCTTATTCTGTATATCTACTAAATCGCTCACCCTCAAAAGGAACAGGTAAAACACCCGTAGAGGCTTGGAGTGGAAGAAAGACAGACTTGGCACACATAAAAGTATTTGGAACTGTAGCTATGGTGCATATACCGAAAGTAAATCGCAAAAAATGGGATCGAAAGGCTCACGAATGTATTTTGACAGGCTTTGATGAATATGCTAAAGGTTACCGTCTCTACGACATTAACAAGAACATCATTTTCAAAAGCCGAAATGTTACGTTATTGATAAAAATAATAGTGATGCGAATTGTTCAACAAAATAATTTTTTAAAACAAAGCACAGCAAAATAAGTATAGATTTGTATATCAGCAATGATATGCGCAGCAACACAGACAATACGGGCGAAGAAAACCAGCAGAATACGTCAAATTCGCCAAACATGCCAAATTCTTTAAACACAGCAAGTCAACCGAGCGAGTTAAATCATCCAATTACGAAAAGTCTACAAAACTACAATTTTACGACGCAGTGAAAGAAACCGCCAGAAACCAACTAAATTAAATGATATTGTTTCTGACATCGAAAGCACATCAACTGAGTCAGCTGCATCTGATTTAAGATCAGAGGAAAACGCATCGTTAGAAGCCGAAGACGACTTTATAGGATTTTCCGGACTCGCGACGCCTCCATCGTACCAAAATAGAGCGGCTTGTGCTGATTGTCCACAAGTGTCTAAGCTCAGCGGTGAGGGGCACAATAATACAGGCAAGTATATTTATAGTTCATTATCGAGACAATTGAATACTGCTGCAAATTCATTTCAGTCCTCAGCACAAAATCCAGAAACACTAGAAGAAGCACTATCCCGTCCAGATTCAGATAAATGGAATCTAGCGAGTGAGGAAGAATATCAATCTCTAATAGGAAACCAAACATGGACTCTACAAGATTTGCCGTCAAACCGTAATAAAATCAAATGTAAATGTGTTTTTCGGACAAAACAAAATATAACAGGCACCATCGATCGTTACAAGTCCCGACTAGTCATAAAAGGATACTCACAGTGAAAGAGGGTAGACTGTGATGAGACATACTCGCCTGTCGTACGACATAGTTCCCTGCGATATCTTTTTGCCGTCGTTGCTCAGATGAATCTTAAAATTGAGCAGATGACTGAAGGATGAGATCTACATGGAACAGCCACCTCTTTATACAGATCAAAATAACCCGTCTAAAGTTTGTCGTCTAAACAAATCGTTGTACGGACTCAAACAGTCAAGTAGAATTTGGAATCAAGAGCTAACTAATGCACTTATGTCGTTTGGATTATCACAATCAAAATATGATTCATGCCTTTTCTACAAAATCGAAGACAAGAAAATTTTGATGACAGCTGTATATGTAGATGATCTTTTACTATTTTGCAATGATGAAAATTGGCTCAAAAATATAAAACTATTTCTAAAGAAAAAATTTCATATGACAGATCTTGGAACCGCTTCTCAAATATTTGCCATGAGGATATCTCGTGGACAAAACTTCATAGCCCTCGATCAAGAATTTTACATCGAAAACATTCTGGAAAAGTTTGGAATGAAAGATGCAAATCCAGTCAAAACTCCAATGAACACGTGTGAGAAAATATCTAAAGGTGATTGCGCAACAACAAATGAAGACGTTGAATACATGCGAAACGTGCCGTACCAGGAAGCAATAGGATGTCTAATGTACCTTTCCCAATGCACCCGACCAGATATTTACTTTGCCGTAAATAAGCTAAGTCGCTACAATAGTAACCCAGGACCACGGCATTGGAATGCTGTCAAACACCTCTTACGATATATACGTGGAACGTCAAAGTCAAAACTTTTCTACAAGTCTTCAAAGGAAGTTAACAATAGCAACATTATTGCTTATACGATTCCGATTGGGCATCAGAACTCGAAGATCGCATATCAACAACAGGTTACGTTTTTATATCCCAGGCAGGGGCCATATCGTGGTGTTCAAAACGACAACAAACCTTCGCTCTCTCTGTTAAACTGTAACGGAGAAGCCGAGAACTTTTCAGTTTAATTCAATTTATTGGAATGAATATTTTTGTAAATAGAAAATGATGTTGTACAAAATTCATAAGCAAATATTGAGTTTAACAATAGGGTGATTGCAATAAGTACAAATTTAATATTTACATTTATCTACATAAGAAAATTTGCATAAGTTAATAAATGTAAAGTGAATGTAATTACTCCAACACTCCTCCTCACTCACCTTAAATTGCATTTATTACAAAAATAATTATGTTTGTTCGTTGGCAACGGTTTTGTTAGAATATCAGCTATCATTTCTTCTGTTGGGCAGTGGCATGAAGTTATGATACCTTTCTTAACCTGATCTTTCGCGATTTTGTACCTCGTATCCATATGCTTTGTTTTAAAAGAAAATTTGTCATCATTTAAAAGACGTAAACAGCTTTGGTTATCATTGAAAATTGTTGTTGGTTCTTCTATAGGTTGGGGTAAATCTGCTAAAAGTTGTCTTAACCATTTTGCTTCTTTTGCTGCTTCTGATAACGAAATGTATTCCGTCTCGCATGTTGATGAAGTGACAAGGATTTGTTTCTGACAGGACCATGAAATTGTGCCACCATTGTAGAAAAATATACGACCGCTATTTGACTTCCTATCAGTCCTATTTTCAGCCCAGTTGGCATCTGCGTAGCCCGTTAATTGTTGATCTTGATTTTTGTTGCTCAACAAGAACTTTAGATTTGATGTTGTTTTTAAATATTTTAAAATACGCTTACATTGGTTCCAGTCTTCTTGTGTGGGTTTTGAAACTTTTTGTGCTAAAATGCTTACAGCTGCTGAAATATCAGGTCTACTATTGACTGAAATATATAATAGATGGCTAATCAGTTTACGATACAAGGAGTTGTTTTCAAGAGGTTGCGTTTCTCCTCCTTTCCCGTCACTTAAATCCATTGGTGTTTCAGCTGGTTTGGCTTCTTGGAGTCGAAATTCCTGGGCAGTTTTATTTATATAAAGGGATTGACAAAGCTGAAAGTTGCCATCAGCATCCTTTGTTATTTCAATGCCCAAATAGTGTTTTAAATCTCCAAGGTTTTGTATAGCAAATTTTTCAGATAATTTGCTTTCAATAAAATTTATTTGTTCCATTGTGGAACATGCTAGTATTAGATCAACGACATAGACAATTATGTAACATACCTTTCCATAAATGTTACTATAATACAAGCACGGCTCATTAAGACTCTGCTCGAATTAAGCTTTCAAAATTATTTTATGTAAAGTATTATTCCACGGTCTTCCCGCTTGCTTTAAACCATAAATGCTCTTCTTCGGCAGACATACCACGTTTTCGTCACCTTGTTGAAAACCTTGTGGTTGCTTCATGTAAAGTGTTTTTGATAGCTTACCATTCAAGAACGCTGTTTTGGCATCAATATGATTAATAATCATTTGATTCTTCCCTGCAATTGAGAGCAATATTCTAAACGTTATTTGGGACACCACTGGGGCAAAAACTTCATCATAGTCAATTCCGTATTTCTACGAGAACCCTTGAGCCACAAGGCGAGCCTTAAAACGATATACAATACCATCAGCATTACGCTTAACTTTATAAACCCATTTACTTCCTACGGGGTTAGCGTTTTCAGGTAAAACTGCAAGGTCCCATGTTTGATTAATTTTCATCGACTACATTTCATCCTGCATGGCAGCCAACCACTGTTCCTTTTCTTCACTATCGACAGCTTATTGATACGATTCAGGTTCCTTAAGTTCCCTTGTTAACCAAGTTTCCTCTATCAATCTTCTAGGCTCTTTACCTTTGGTCTCTCTACTTGAAACTCTAACAGTAGGTGTGTAAATTTGAACTTTAGGATTTCCTTCAGTGCCCACAACATCATTGTTGATTGCTTTAGATTCATCCGCCTTAAATGAGTTAGAATTCTTCTCCTCAATCAACAATGGGTTAACTTTACGGTTGGCTTGACTTAAGAAATAAAGAGATATTTCTGTGCCATCTGGAATCTGAATACTATCTGTAAAACGAACATCACGACTAATGACCACTCTTTTTGATGTACTGTTGTAGCAACGGAAAGCTTTAGAGTTACCATCGTATCCAAGAAAAATCATTTGTACCACTGTATTATCTAACTTACGCCTTTTCTCAGTAGGAATGTGTACGAAACATTTTGATCCAAAAATATGAATTTCTTTTAAACTTGGTTTTGAGCCGTACCATAATTCATGTGGTGTTGAATTGAATGATTTTGTAAAACTTCTATTTTGAATATAATTAGCAGTTGTGATAGCTTCCCCCCAAAACGTATACGATAAATGGGCATCAATGAGCATACACCTAGCCATTTCAATCAGGGTTCTGTTCTTTCTTTCCGCTTTCCCATTTTGCTGGGGACTGTAAGGAGCAGTTAACTGAGTTTTAATTCCCTCAGACCCTACAAACTTTATTAAACTGTTTCCAGTGTATTCGCCGCCTCTATCGGATCTAATTACTTTTGGAGCTCGACCAAAATTAGTTCGACAATACACAATAAAATTTTTCAATGCTTCTTCTACTTCAAATTTTCTTGATAACAAATATAAAGTCGTAAAACCAGAGTAATCGTCAATAAACGTAACGATGTATCTTTTTCCAGACGGAGTAGCAGTCTGCATCGGACAACAAACATCACTGTGGATCAACTGTAACGGTTCTGTAGTTTGGCTCAACGATTCCTTTGGAAATGGAATTCTTATTAACTTTCCCTTAACACAAGTTTCAATTTTTCAATTTATTCAAAATTTGTAATACAAATGGCCAGTTGGCCAATAATTAAATATATTACAAGCGAAATTAAGTATACTATGTATAAGATACATGTACAAAATAAGGTATAAATGACTAAAGAAAACTATAACAATTTATAATTTATATCAGCGCTTAAAACGACTTCCATACTTAAGCATAACAACGAAGAAAGAAAGTAAGGATAAGAAGACCCTGATAAGAAGACCCTGATAATCAGCGAACAGTTTTGCTAATTTCTTTTGTGTTGCATTCAACAATCTTGAAATCATCAACTAAGTTTTCAGAAAACATTTGCCTAATAGCTGTAGGATCACGGTGACCTAACTTTCTACGCCACTGATGAATGCAATTCTCATTGTGTTGCATTATAATATTAGCATTATCATACTGACGTAAAATGTGCATCTCACCATCAATATCAGCAACCCCAACGTTTTTGTTATTCAGATTTATATAACAAAGATTTTTGTTAAACGTTATATCGAAACCAGTTTTTGTCAATTGTCTTACCGATAGTATATTTCCCACTAGACTGGGTGCAAACAACACTTCTCTAGCTAAAATTTTATTCTTATTGCTGCCTTCATAACACAACACAACTTGACCAGACCCAATTCCTTCAATAGCCACAGTTTCCCTATTTGCTAATTCAATATGGCTCTTATACAATTTATCAATATTTTCAAAATATTTGTACTCGTAATCGTTTACCGCATGCCGTGTAGCACCATAATCTACCAGCCAACAAAACTTATTATTTGTATTTGTATGTTGAAATACTTTACAAAGTAAATTTGCAAAGTATTTGGTGCACAGATGCCGACGGAGTGACTTAGACTATATGCCGGCGATGTTATTAACCCGTATTTTCTTCCGTTACTGTGACTGACTGTACACGACCTATGCCTTCACATAGGAAGTAGCAACGTAGTTAACCACGGAATATTCCTCAGAAGAACTGTAAAACTATACAGTTATCTGAGGTGTTGAAATTAACTAGTGCGAGTGAGACGCAAAACTCTCGGAAGAGAGTAAACAATCAGTGGTCTGGCTGCACTTAAAAAATAATTGCCAACGAGGCTTGATGTTAACCATAGGCTAACATGTTAACTGACTCAGAGCTGCTTTGTTTACCAAATTTGAAAAGAAAATCGAAGATTTTTCTTCAATCGAGTTGATTTTGGTATTATTTGAAAATTGTTTTTGTTTCCAATTTTTATACTTGCCGCAATTTTTCTTTTGATAACCGGGCTTTTTACAAAAATAACAAACAGCACTACTCTTACCAACAACTTTTAAAATATCATCACTCGTACTTTTACCAGCATGTAAACGTCGCTCATACTCTGCGATCACTTTTTGTTGAACCAAAGCAAATGTCAGCTCGTCTTCCTTGCGAGACTCCAAAGACGTTGTTGGTGTATCATAGCTTTCAGGTAAACTGCTCAACAGCATAGCAGCACTCCATTTGTCAGACAGGGCCTCTTCACCGACATCACTCAGTTTTGCCAATAAATCGTTCATGGCTGAAATGTGTGCAATTGCATTGCCTCCTTCCTCAAGTTTAAGACTACAAATGGACCTCATCAAATACTCCTTGTTGCTTAACGTATTCTTCTCATGGTAATTCTTAAGTGCGTTCCATGTATCTGCAGCAGTCTTCATATTACGAATATGGCACAATTGGTCATCCATCACAAGCAAACCTATGGTACCCTTTGCCTCGTAATCTTTATTTTCCCAATCATCTATTATGGATTGATTAGAAATAACGCTATTTTGATTAATTGGTGTGGGAAGTCTGCCTTCAATGACATGCTTCCATAAATTTTGCTTCCGAAGCAAATGTTCCATTTTAAATTTCCAGTTTGCATAGTTGTCGTTGGTAAGTTTTGCAATCGTCGGCTTTGTGTCTGCCATTCTTTTTTTTATTTACTTTATAATTAACAAAATATTTCCTTATAGAGCAATTAAATTCTTTAAATTAAACTTTATAATTATGTTGCTCTTTTATATTTTGTTCTTTACTTAAAAAAAAATATTCCAAAAAAAACTTTAGCAAAGGCCCATAACCTGTTAAACTGTAACGGAGAAGCCGAGAACTTTTCAGTTTAATTCAATTTATTGGAATGAACACAAGGCAGCTTTACTAGGTACCCCCATAACTACAACAATTAACAACACCAAAAACCACACGTATTTTGTTGCTAGAATTTAAGCGCCTTGTTGTCAAAATGAAATGTAATTTTCTAAAATTAAATAAAATTGCAAATTGCTAAAACAAATAATGTAAGTAAATTTACATGTTTTGAATTATTTTTATTAAGTTTTTATAATGCATAAAACATTTTTGTTGCAGAAAATACGTCATCCTCGTTTAATAAACGTAAATCAAACCGAAAACCTGCCTAGTACTTGCAATTCAAGCAAAATAAACACTGGAGTTGGTGGAAGAAGAGCACAACTAAATGCTGTTTTGCAAGGTTTAATGGGAGAAGCTAACTTGTATTTTGTAAACTGTCTCACAATTTTAGTAAAACATATTAAAAATATTATAAAACATATTAAATTGTTTATATTCAATTAAATGTTAAATGCAATGGGTGACATCGAGCGTCGTGTGGCAAAGGTTTAGTTTAGTTTAGTTTAGTATTTATTTAGTAGTATTTATAATACTTTAAAATTATTCAAATATAATTATGTTACAAATTTTTCTTTACAAAATATGATTAACTATATCATTTTTAACAAATTGTACTATATTTGTCCTATATCTATTAATATTTCTTTCTGTTTTTATATTATCTGGTAGAGAGTTGTATAATTTTAGTCCTTTGTAGAACAGAGATCGTTGCATTGCTGTTGTTGCCACCCTTGGTAGTCTGAAGTTTTCGGCGTTTCTAAGATGGTATGGTTGTACTTCTCTTACATAGTCGAGTTGTTCAGTGAGGTATTCAGGTGCGTTACCTATTTTCATTTTTTGGATGAAATGCAAAGTATTTAGTTCCAGTCTTTGTTTAACACTTAACCATTTTAGTGTGTTTAGCATTAGTTGGATTGGAGCATATATATTGTATTTTAGTATTGCCCTCATAGCTTTATTTTGTAGTTTTTGTAGTCTTTCTATTTGTGTTGTGGAGCAGCAAGTGTATAAGATTGTGGAGCCGAA
The DNA here is from genome assembly GCA_951800035.1 of Linnaemya tessellans. NCBI lineage: Eukaryota > Metazoa > Arthropoda > Insecta > Diptera > Tachinidae > Linnaemya > Linnaemya tessellans. The sequence continues at coordinate 96,534,453 of OX637532.1, forward strand.
TTCAAAGTGCGGTTTTATCATTGTATTATACATATGTATTGCAGTTATTTGTGATATACTATTTCTGACCCGTTTAAAAAAACCAATTTTTTTGCCTATCTTTTTACATATATATTCAATGTGTTCATTCAGTTTTAAGTCTTTATCGATTATAAAACCGAGGTATTTGATTTTATTTACTTTTTCTATTGTTTCATTGTTAATTGTAAAGATCGAGTCACTGTTCATATTTATTTCAAGTAGTTTAGTTTTATTTTCATTAAGTTTTAATTTATTCATTTTAAGCCAATTATTTATGTTATTTATGTCGTGCATAAGGTTTTCCCTACATTGTTCATCTGTTTCTCCTTCAGCGTAAATTAATGTGTCATCTGCATAGAGAATTGTTTGGCATTTGTTTAGTATATTTGGCATATCATTTATGTATATTATAAATAATAGTGCGCCTAGAATGGAACCTTGAGGTACTCCAAATTCATTGTTCAATTCTTTTGACTTTATGCCATTAACCTTTGTGATTTGTTTTCTATTTGTAAGATAAGATTTAAACCAATTTAATTCAGTTTCTCTGATACCATACATATATAATTTTTGGATCAGTATCCTTCTATCAATAGTCTCAAATGCCCTTTTGAAATCCAAAAATATTGCCATTATCTTTTTCTTTCTATCAATGTATTTCCATTTATTTATCACATAATTGACCGTTGTTTCACATGAAAAATGTTTTCTAAATCCAGATTGATATTTTGAGAATAATTTATGTTGTTCCATGTATGTTTCCAGTTGATACTTAACAATTGTTTCGATAATTTTTTCACATGTTTTTAAAGTATTTATTGGGCGGAATTCATCAACTTTATTTGTTTTTGCAATTTTTTCTATTGGCGTTATCATTGAGTATTTCCAATTGTCTGGGAAAACTCCTGTTGCAAGTGATTTATTTATTATATCATGTATGATTTTTCCTAATACATTCCAATTATCAATAATAAGTTTAACTGTAACGTTGTTGAAGTCTGGTTTATTTTTCATGTTTTTACAAATATTTTGAATTTCTTGCAGTGCTATTGCACGGAATTTAAATCTATTAGTTATCACAGGTATATTGTTTACATATTGCACGTTTTCTATCATATTATTAATTGACTTAATGCTATTTACAAAATAATTGTTGCGACGAGTGGGGGATGGTTACAATCCATACGGAAGACGTAAGTTAGTGCGATTATTTGTTGGGCTTGGACTTGAGCAACTATTGCCACTGCTCATACCAGCACCGACCATGACTTGTAAAGGATTACTTAGTTCGTCTCATGATTTGCAGGACCAGTTCTCTGCCACCAAAGACAAATCCTCCCAGCTTTGTGATATTTGTATGGCCGAGTGAATTTCACGCTCGCGGGTAACAACACACTCTTCTTGCCTTAACTGAGAAATACGTGGAGTAACACATCGTGAGGAATCTGTCCTTCCACCAAGAGCACTCGGACATCCAACGGTGCCACTAAGAACTGCGCTTCCAGTTTGAGCTGACACCGCTGGAATGGTAGAAGCTGGCATCCCTCTAGGAGGACTATAACTAGCTGAATAACGTCTTCCGCGTGGTGCAAATATATTAAAAACAGGAGCTGGAGATACTTCTCTTGACTGTGGCTGCGATCTGGGTATTGGCACACTTAAACATCTTTTTAGGGCTTTCGATGAGAGAAATTACTGAGTTTATATTCTCCCCCACTTGATTTGTATTATTTATAGCTGCTGCATTAGCGCTATTTGCTGCTTCCCTTACTGCTGATGCTGCAGTTGGCAAGACCACAACTTGCATTTCTGTAATAGTTTCATTGGCTTTGTTCTTACAATCTATTTGTTTTTCGTCTTCATTAGATGTCCCTAAACTCACTTCCATATCTGTTCCTTCGATATTTTATTTTGTAATAAATGTTTGTCGTTTGGTTTTTTATAGATTTATTTTATTTTTGAAAACTTTTTTAATATGTTCTGCAAAACAAAATTATTTGTGTATTTTGTAAACAAAGTTGCACATTACTTGTGTATTGTGTACTTCGTAAACAAACTTTTGACAATGAGTTGTCTTGTAAACAATAGACAGCTGCGTTAGTGAGGGTACCTGTTTAATCTGCCTTGAATGAACATTTTTTGTAAATAGAAAATGAAGTTGTACAAAATTCATAAGCATATATTGAGTTTAACAATAGGGTGTTGCAATAAGTACAAATTAAATATTTACATTTATCTATAGTACATAAAAAAATGTACATAAGTTAATAAATGTAAAGTGGATGTAATTAGTCCAACACTCTCATCATGTGAAGCAGAGTATACTGCCCTATCAGCAACTATCCACGAAGCACTATGGTGGTATGGTCTACAACAAGTGTGCCCAAAAGTTCCTTACGGAAGAGTAAACACCAATACATTGAAAGAAAACCTAATTTATATTCGATATTTCTTGTTGTAAAAACAAATACATACAAAACGATATCATACGCTAAACAAAAACAAAGTATTCACTGATGATCGCTGTCGTCAATGTTTACCAGCAAACCTTGCGAAAGTGCTGTTGCTTTCCACTTGTTTGAAGAACAACAAAAAAATATCAGACAAAGTTGTTTGTGTATTTCGTATTGCTAGTGCTGGGTGCTGTATGTGAGCATTAAAACACAGCCTATAGCTAAGCGCTTTTACAAAAACAAATTAGCATCACGCGCATAGGGCCTGGGCACTCTTGGTCTACAATCACACTTCAACAAGAATCAAGGAACTTTCAAAATCCGTTGTGACAACTAAAGTGCCATATCAATAGCGCTCAGTGGAGGTTTCCATCCAAGGACGAAACACATTGACATTCGTCATCATTATATACAGGATACATTAAGCCAAGGTCAATTCGAACTCAAATATGTTAGCACAAATCAGCAAGTTGCGGATATTTTAACAAAACCACTTGACAGAACTAAGTTTGAGCAATTCTCTAAATCTCTGGTAGTAGAATAACGAATTCCAAATTAAGGAGGAGTATTGGAGTCATCTTGTTGATTTGTCGAGTAATGTAATATTCGTTACTTATGTATGTACTTGTTTAGATACTTTGTTATTCATGTATTTATTAGTTAAAGAATCCCGCCTTTTGTAAAACTTACTCACAACCATATTATCTATAGAAGAATAAAGAACATTCCTTTTTAAATACTAAAACTATAAACTTTACTCTGCTATAAATTAACACAAAATCTTACAATACTGATACAAAAAAGCACTAGAGTGAGCAGGTGAGCTATATTTTCTAGTGTCGGCAGAAATAATAACTACGACAGAGATGCAAGCTTACATGTATACAATTGTATACATAAGTTTTTTCATATTTCCCTTAAGAAAATGATAGCAAGTTTTGTATAGGCAATGAGGTATTAAGCCCTCAGCGCTATCAAACAAACGACTAGTCAAATGTTCGGTAGTGCTCTTGTAGGGACATAACCCAAGTGAAAGTAAACATATAGACCACAGAACATACAATTAATAAAAATATATAACAAGTTTTTTCTGAAGTTAACTATTAATTTATTTGTAGGCACAAAATCGGCTACCTCATTTTGAAATTCATTTTGTAGCCTTGGAAAGGGCTGTTTGTGTTTTCTTTTTGGTTTTTTTGTTAAAATAAACATTCATTGGCATTTACGTCGCTGACAGCATGCTTAGCCAATTCACCAGGCAACAGTTAGCGAACAGCAAATTGGATTTCACGACTGATAATTGTTGAACGCTTGTAGAGAGATAAACGTGATGCTTCGGCAGCATTGCCCTCAAAAATATCATTAATAAAAGTATTCATGATCTTTTATGAGATGCCAGTATCCGGATGTACTTGTTTCAAAACTTTGTAAATGTAGATGGCATAACTTTTCTTGCGCTTAAGTTTTTTCCCTCTTACAAACACCCTAAAAGAAAGCATTTCACAATACAAAATTCTTTTATTATTTGTACAAAAAATCTTCTAGCTCTTTTTGAAATTCATTTTGTAGCCCTGAAAAGGGCTGTTTGGGTTTTTTCTCGGGTTATTTGTTAAAATAAACATTCATTGGAATTTACCACTGCTCGTGGAGTGTATACCCGACACTGTTTTTGAGTTATTAGCATGAAACTAATATAAGATTTTTTTCGCTCATTTACACTAATGAAAATCTTGCTGCGCTTATAACTTTTTTCACAAAGCACTTCAGTATATGGCAATTTTTGATATCGAATCGTAATTTAGTTACCTTTCGAATGAGGGTAGCGCCATATCTATACCCGAAACAGATTTTGTGTTATTAGCATGAAACTAATATACGATTTTTTCGCTTTTTTACACCAATGCAATTCTTGCTGCACTTATAACTTTTTTTACAAAGCACTTTAGAATATGGCAATTATTTATATCGACGCGTAATTTAGTTGCCTTCGAATGAGGGTAGCGTCATATATATTGTATACCCAGCTTAGCTTTGGAGTTACTTGAAAGTATTTAAAAATGCCCCAAGTATATATGTAGCTAGCACATTGCCTTCATGCAGTATCAAAAACCAATGCTCATACCTATCTTCTCCAAAAAGATAAATGTGCGCACATATACACCGCTGTTTGTAGACAACGCAAAAAATCTTGTTTTTCAAATCTTGATTTCTTGGCGGCGATAACAATATATAGAGGCAAAACACACTGGATGAATTTTTAGTCCGCTTAATTTTTGTAGTTTTCAAAACACACTGGATTAATTCATCTGGCATAAAATTGTATACGTATACACAGCTTTGTGTGTGATAGTATTTTCTTTTTTTATTTGATGGTTGTCTTTCGTTCGCTGTACACATACATTATGAAACAAACTTAGCGCAAATATGGCTGGAATAAGTGATGAAAAATTTGCAATAAACTTAGGAGGAATTTCTAGTGCCTGTAACTTTGAAGCTGCAGCATTACTTCTAGAAGATGAGAAGGCAAAGAAAAGAAGCGAATACATTTGAGAAAATGTATTCCGGTTGAAGAAATATTTTCTGCAACTTGTAAGATTTTTAGCTACAGGCAAAACCTTTAAGGAAATTGCCGAAAATAGAAAATTGTCTGCACTAGAGTTGTACAAAACAGCTCTTTTAAGTGAGCGCTCTTTTCCGCTCCGCTCACTTTACTGAATTAATTCATTCATTTCATTCACTTGCTCAGTTGATTCCTTAGCTCAGCCATAATTCATGAAATGAAAATGTCATGAAATAAAATGAAAGAATCAGACTAGCTAATACAACAACCACTTATGCCTTTTTATTTTTCCCTTAATATGTAATATCAAACACATTTATTGAACATAAGTAATAACTAGATAAATATTTAAGTGATTTTAAATATTTTGCTTTCGAACCTATTTTAATAAAGTAATATTGTCTATTTAACGTTGTATTTTGGAGATTTTTCTCAGTCAATTTATGTATATGTTTATATATGTTTATATACGCACTAAGTTACTGCCATACCTAAATACGGGCGGCATGCGTTTTTTAACTGTCAAAAGTTCTCATGTCCATACATTTTGTATGGAGCATACCGAAATAACGCGGCGGCAACGCTTTGCTATTGGAAAATTCGATTTTGACAGAGCGTTTTCTAATGAAGCTGGTTGCAAAAGAAGAGAATTGCAACCAGAGAAAAAGAGCAAAGATTTACAAAAGTGAAATATATAATAAAAGAAAAAATTTGTGCACTTCGTATTAGAAAATGGTGGTAAGAAAATATTTACAATATGATTATATACATACATATGTATGCACATTTGTAATTTGTACAAAATTTCAATAACAAAATCACAAATGTCGTCCGTCCAGCTGTTAATATAATCAGGGTTGTTTAATTTGTTTGTTTGATAACCCTGTTTTAATTTTTTTTTTTACATAACGCTGCCGCTTTTGTATGGCATTGCAGCGTTAACGCTCAGCGGAAAAAAAACGTTCCGCTTTCCGCCCGTATTTAGGTATGGGTGTTAATAAATACTGAAATGTGTATCATGGCAGTGCAGTTTAAAAATGTTCATCTGGCAGCTCTGATAATATAAAGCGCCACACCATGTGTGTAACTGCATTTTGTTTATTAATTCCTTTTTTTCATATAGATTTTGACATACAAGCATTGAAAAGAGCTACTGAAAGAGACAGATTCAATGAGGTAATTGAAACAACTGATTCAAGTGAAAGAAGTGAAAGAAAAGAGCTACTGAAACAACTGAAAGATATGAAAGAAAAGAGCTACTGAAATAACTGAAAGAAGTGAAAGAAAAGAGCTACTGAAACAACTGAAAGAAAAGAGCTACTGAAAGAAATAGATTCAATGAAACAACTGAATCACTGAATCAACTGAAAGAAGTGAGAGAAAAGAGCTAAAAACGCTCAGTAAAGTGAAAGATTCACCTCGCTCAATTGAATGAATGATTCAATTGAATTAATTCATTCAGGAGCCGTACAACTCTAGTCTGCACCCTATTTAAAATCAGCTATGATTACGATAACCATGTTTTTCAATGCAAAAAGGATATTTAGAAATGTAATAAAAATTATATTCACTAATTATAAACAATTGCATATACTTTAAGCATGGCCCTTTAACTAGCTTATATTAATGTTTTTTAAACAATAAAATATGTTCAAATATATTACAGTAATTTGATAAAAAGATTTTCATTTCTGCACACTCCATTTGGTGATGATATTATTAATATTGTATTGGTGATTATAACTTTTATTGTATTGAGAAAATAAGACTTTTAATATAGGAGTTTGAAGAAAGAAAAAGTTAATAGTCAAAAAATAAAAAAGGACACATCAATTAAAAAAGTGTCACACTAACCCTTTTACATACACCCAGTAAGCCGCCTAGCAATTTCGCCAACTAGCTCAGTGACGTCAGGGGAGGTAGGACCCGCGACTTCCGGTGCAGGGCGTAACAATAAAATTTATATAAGAAGAGACAACAGTACAACTTCGGACATACTCATTGCATACGGATCGTAAAACAACACTACAACTACATATCCCGTGACTAGATATGGGCCAAAAGGTGTAACTTGGTCCCCACTAGCTGCCCACCCTACCTTGGTAACATAACAAAACATCTCACATGTTACCCCTACTACTATCAACAACTCAGTCACCCCCTTACATACTTACACGTACCACACCCTATCTACAAAATTTAGCCGGACATCTTTTTTTTCAGCCAAAATAAATCATGTTTCAATCTATTTCTCTCTATATATATATATATATATATATATATATATATATATATATTTTTTTTTTTTTTTTTTTTTTCTCCTTTTTATTTTTATAGCAACATCATAAATATGTATAATACACTATAAATTCCTTAAAATACTAAACCTAACCATAATCTATTTTAATTTAAGAAAAAAAATCTTAAACACAAAAGAATAACAAAAACAGAAAGTAAGTAACTTAACTAATTTAGCAATACTAATAATATTACAATTATTGTTCCCAACAAAAATCCCAAAAGTACCTGGACTCCTGCCAATGGACAGTCACAAGAACGAAATATTACAACACTTTATACCTATTTGAGAGAGCTCTCTAAAATGGCCTAATTTTCATATATATTTTTTTTAGATTCAACTATCACTACCACTCCCGACGCAACGGGTACTTTTGGGTTAACAAAATTTATTAATAAATTCACAAAATGAAACTTTAAACTACCTTATATTAACTACAAAACACTAAATTATTCCTTAACACTAACAAATCTTTCCTTATCTATTCAGACTTAATGTATAGAATATAACTCACTACTCATTTTACAACAATATTCTCCCTGTTTTTTTTACCTGTTACTTTTTTTTATTCTAATTAATTTTCTTTTTATCTATAAGGTGTAAAAACTAATATATTATTAATTTAAATTTAAACTTGTAAATTTTTCTTTTGATTTTTAACGGCTGGATTTTGATTTTACTTATTTTAATCAGAACAAAATTTTTTAGAGGTATAACTAAACATATTGTTACGTTTTTAGACCTTTTCGTAAAAACGCTTTTTACTTATCCTTCAAGGATTCGTTTGATTGCATCAAATTAAAAACACAGACAATTAACTTTAGAAATATAATGCGGCAACACTTTATTTACTACTTTATTAACACGAGTATTTGTACTACTAAACACTTAGCGATGTAAACACGTCTAGATATAAAATCACACTGATCCCGCTGATTACTGGCAGCGACTTTATATAGCAAAATGACATCGTCTGGTAACTTCGCGAAGCATCTGGTCATGGTTGTTGTTTGTTGCGCTTTACTTAACATGTAGCTATATACGTGTGTTTGTTTATATGACAATGCTGTCTTGTGTGTTTTGTTTATTGTAACTATGTGCGGTTGTATGTATGAGTGTTCTGTGTGTTGCGTAGTTTTGTTTCTTCTTGTGCTATGTCGGTATGTTTATGTGTATATTTGTGTGTATGTTGCTGTGTATATTTGTGTACATGTTTAGCTTTTATTAACAGCGAATACTTGCGTACAAGATCATTAAGAATAAATCATCATCTCTTAGCATTGATGTTGCTTGGTTTTTCGTTGTTGTTATTTACACTTATTATCGCACAGTCTCGAATGATCTTGTATATTCTCAACGATGTATCCGGAATATTCCATTTCCGTTAATTCATTTTGACAACTAGAGATGATTTGGCAGTGCTGCCAAGTACATATAGCCACATTGTCGTTATATTTAAATCTACTTTTGAACTTTGTAACACTGCCGCCCACTTAAGCCTGTTCGACCCGAATAGGCATACAATCACCTTTTCCATAGCGCGCCAATCGTTCGAGATGTACCATCTTCATTTTCGACCTTGGGTTATAGCATTTCTGTTTCCGGTACACGACGTCATTCCCTCTCTTAATCACTTTATACGGGCCATCCCAGTGAGTCTGTAATTTTGGGGACAATCTTTTCTTCTGTTGGGTTTTATAAAGTAGAACCAATTGTCTAGCCTTCATGTTGTCACTGACCATCTGGATTCTGTTATGCATCTTACTCCGATTGTTGCTGCGATTACGATAATTATTGCCATAATAACCACGATTGTTGTAACTGTCACCACTGTAATTGCTTATATTACGATTATTGTAGTTGCCGCGTCCTCTATAAACTCCGCGCCTTGTAGATGACACACCAAATGTTTCACCATTCAATATCCGTTCCTGGCGCCAATCATAATTCTTATTCTTTGTACGAACTCGTGTAGTTCTACCGGAAATATTATCAAAGAATGTTTTGGTCTTATCGTAGCCTACAGTAATTTCTTTTTCTCTTGGTTCATGTTCACCAGCTCCAGTTTCCTTGCCGGACTCATCCTTTTTATCAGTTTCGCCATTCATCTGTTCTGATTTTGGTTCATCGCTCACCTTATGTTTTGGTAGTCGTGACCGAAGTTCTTCGAACTTAGTATTTGCTTGTTCACAATCGAAATCTTGCTCAAACTTAATGGGATTACCTAAAGGCTTCTGACTCACACTGGGACCATTAGCTGATCTATAGGCCATTATGTTACGCATATTAGAACGTGGTCCCATTCAGAGTTGCCGTTTTTGGTAGTTTCCTACCAAATTCGGTACTTTTGAAATGCGTTGGTAGGTTGTGTCGTGAATTTGGTAGTTTTTTTCAATTTCAGTTTTAATATTTTTTTCACGCTAATCAGCTTTCATTCATGCATGATTTTTAATAATCAGCTTTCATCTATGATTGCTTTTTGATTTTTAGTCATCAGCTTTTGTATGCATCATAGAGGCGACAGTAATAACAAGTGGCAACTTTTCGGTCTTAATGGCCATCTTTTTGATGTTACATCAATCTTGCCGGCTCTCTGTTACTCTGTGCGTTGTATGGCATCATGGACAGGTTGGTTTGATTGAATAATATTATGACGTGCAAGGGAATGATAAATAAGACTGATTCGCACTATATATGGTCAGCAAAAAGAGACTTTAAAAAATAAACCTTTTTCCAAATAAACACTTAAGAGTTTTACTTTTATTAATTTATAATGTTTATTTAAGCAAAAGGTCAATTATTTTTTGATTTTTATATAAAAATTATGTTTTTATTCCAATATTTCGCCACTTCTTTGTGTAGCTTCTTCAGGGATATATAAAATTGTGTAATTTGATATAAAAATTAAAAAATAATTGACCTTTCGTTTAAATAAACATTATAAATTAATAAAAAATAAGGTCGAAGAATTTTATAATATAAATTTTTACTTTTACTAATGAAGTCTTATTTATTTTTTTACTTAAAATATTGTTTCTTTTACAAATGAATTGTTATTTATTTTTATAAACATTGTTATGTATAAACTTGTTTTGTTTTTTTTTAACAAAGTTTATTTTTTTTTTAACTGCTTATTTTTTTTTTGGTAGGTAAACATGCCATTTGGTAGTTTTTGAAATTAAATTTGGTAGGAAAAAAAAATTTTGAGTGGCAACCCTGGTCCCATTCCATAATTGCTCATATTGTTGCCACGACTTGTATTCCAATTGCGCCGATTAGGGTTACCGCCCTGATAATTGCGTTGGTTGTAATGATTCATGCTATAATTTTCCATCATACGACTGGAACAATAATTACCTCTGTTGCGTTGCTGATTGTCTCCACGTTGATTTGGATGGTTCTGCCGCTTACGACCAGCATCGCACGATTGACCACCACCGCCATGTTTAGACTTATTTTGATGATTCTTATGATGTTGCTGCTGTGGTTCTAAGTTCACTCGTTTGCTGTTTCTTGGTGGCGAAACAGATCTACCTCTTTTTCTTCGTGCTTTGCAGCTGCGCTGAAAATGACCGATTTTTCCGCAGTTAAAGCACTTAGGCTTTTCTTTGGTAGCACTTTCCGCCAACAGTTGTCGCATTGCCTCCTTAACACTAGCGACTAGGTTGTTATCCTCCTCAGACAAAACCTCCATATTCTGCACCTTACATATCTGTGGATTGCAAACCATCCTTGCAGTCTCTTGAGCCAGAGCAAATGAAACTGTCTCAGCGAAAGTGGATTTCTGCGTTGCGAACACAGCCAGTTTAACATCAGAGTCGCGAATGCCGTTAACGAACACCTCAGTTTTAAAGTGGTCCAGGAACGGGTGACCCTCGCCTGGATATGTGAGCTGCACTAAACGCTCGATTTCCATTGCGAAATCTTGTAGAGACTCGTTAGGCTTTTGAACTCTACATCGCAATTCCATTCTGTATAAATCGCGCTTGTGCTCACCACCATACTTGCGCTGCAATGCTGCCATTATTTCATTATAGTTGTTTCCGCTGCTTACTGGCACGGTCTCAAGTACCTCTGCGGCGGTACCCTTTAAGGACAAAATCAACTCTATGGCTTTTTCTTCAGCATCCCATCCATTTCTGCTAGCAACCGTCTCGAACTGGAATCTAAAGATGCCCAATGGTACGCTGCCGTCAAAGCATGGCGCTTTTATTCGCGCAGAAACCTCCGCAACTGCTCGTACTGGCCCACCACTACACTCGAGGTTATGCACTTTGTCCTCTAGAGCATGAAATTTTTCTTCGAACTCTTTTGCATGCTGTTCTAGGCCACCGCTTTCTAGATGTTGGACTCTCTCTGCCAGCTCTGAGAATTTGTTCTCAATAGAATCCACCCTCCTATTAATGGCCTCAGAAACCTCTACCAGAGTCTCGTTCGTGGCTCTATTTGACTCCAACAGTTTTGTTTCCACTCCCTGTATTTCGGCTACCAGCTTTTCAGTGCTGATCTTTGATGCTTCATGCATCTGATGAGAGTTATGTTTAATTTCAGTTATTTCGGCTACAAGCTTTTCACTGCTGATTTCTGAGTTATGTTTTATTTCAGTTATTTCGGCTAGTTATTTGTCACTGCTGATTTTTGATGCAGTTTGTGCATCATTGATTCCTTTTATCTGAATCATCATAGCAGCGAACATTGAATTTATGTCCATGCTGCTGGTCGTAGCAAGAGGACATACATCTACATCGTCTTTGTCCTCAAACTCGTATGTCTCGATGTCCATGCCGCGATTCTTAAACTCATCTATCAGCCTCTTCTGCAGTTCAGCCTTGTTACCTGCTGTTGGCAATTCCCGCTTACTAAGCTCCCTTTTTAGCTGTTCAACTTTTAGCTCATCAAACTTCATAATTATTTTTTTTTAATGTCCTTTTTTTCCTTAAATTGCAATGTCCTTTTTAATTATTTTTGCAATTCCATTTCTGACACCAATTGTTACGTTTTTAGACCTTTTCGTAAAAACGCTTTTTACTTATCCTTCAAGGATTCGTTTAATTGCATCAAATTAAAAACACAGACAATTAACTTTAGAAATATAATGCGGCAACACTTTATTTACTACTTTATTAACACGAGTATTTGTACTACTAAACACTTAGCGATGTAAACACGTCTAGATTTAAAATCACACTGATCCCGCTGATTACTGGCAGCGACTTTATATAGCAAAATGACATCGTCTGGTAACTTCGCGAAGCATCTGGTCATGGTTGTTGTTGGTTGCGCTTTACTTAACATGTAGCTATATACGTGTGTTTGTTTATATGACAATGCTGTCTTGTGTGTTTTGTTTATTGTAACTATGTGCGGTTGTATGTATGAGTGTTCTGTGTGTTGCGTAGTTTTGTTTCTTCTTGTGCTATGTCGGTATGTTTATGTGTATATTTGTGTGTATGTTGCTGTGTATATTTGTGTACATGTTTAGCTTTTATTAACAGCGAATACTTGCGTACAAGATCATTAAGAATAAATCATCATCTCTTAGCATTGATGTTGCTTGGTTTTTCGTTGTTGTTATTTACACTTATTATCGCACAGTCTCGAATGATCTTGTATATTCTCAACGATGTATCCGGAATATTCCATTTCCGTTAATTCAAATATTATCTGCATTGTGTTGACCAGGGTTGTAACATTTTGACAACTAGAGATGATTTGGCAGTGCTGCCAAGTACATATAGCCACATTGTCGTTATATTTAAATCTACTTTTGAACTTTGTAACAATATTTTAATAAACTTCCCGCCTTCACTACTTTCAGTTCACTTCAATACAACTTAAAAATGGAACGGACTCACCGAAGGTACTACCCCGGAACATATATACGGCGCCTTGGCTAACCAGTATCTTCTCTCCGTCTGTTGAATGGCTCAACTTTTCTTCCTTCCAGTTGATTCCGTTTTCACAATATCGCAAAACCACTCTTCTACTTCGGCACAAAATTTTTCCAAAGCGGACCACTCGGCTGGTAATAAACCCGGCTTGTTTATTACTCTTTTCCTTATTTTAAATTTTATTTTACTTATTATTAATAGTTCTCCGTTTGCTTAAAAATTTTTATTATTCTTCAGTTATTAACATAACTCTTGATTCGTCTTGTTTTATTTTAATAATTAAGGAATCTTTAATTCACCGTCCTGGCTTCCGCTGTTGTGTATTTGTCAATTGATCGCCACCACAGAATTGAATTTTCGTTTTTCTTGATCTACTGACCTACCTCAACAGTTTCCCAATTCGCCCTAAAAATGTTCTTAAAATTTTATATTCTTCTTCCTCTAATTCATATAGATAACCTATCCTACCATAGCTACCTAAAACTACCTACAGATACAAATGTACATTAATTCTTTTTTTGCTTTTGCACATACACCTACATCACAAAGTCAACAACCTCTAACATACTGACCTTGAATTTGTTTACTCTTGCTTTTCATTTGTTTCTTTATACAAGTATCATTGAACACTGCCATCATGAAATTTTACATTTACAATAAACACTACAACAAACATATAAGTCAAAAAAAATTGCATACATATTCGCACACAGAACAAAATAACTACAACAATAACAAGTGTTTGGACCTGTGATGTCAGCCTCATACACAATTGTGGAAGCAAAACTCACATGAACGCTTACGCTCTTTTATTTTGAGAGCGTAAAATATAATTGTTTACTGAAAAACACTCTCATTCAGCGGGAAGTATCGCAAGTCCTGTTTTGAGGCCTCTAAACAGAAATAATATATTTATATAAATATGTATATATATATATATATATATATATATATATATATATATACAATACATATAAGAGGTTTGAAATAAGTTGGATCCACTGTATGTAGGTACATCTTTTCGAAAATTTCTTAAAGTAGCTTTTAAATTAATTCATAAGTAAGACTTTTTGTAAAAATTGTTTCTCTTGTATATAAACTAACCAAATGTTCAGCTTAAAAATGGAGAAATATTTTAAAATTAAATATCTGAGCACTTGGCAATTTTCGAAACCCTTTTTTACAACTTATAAAATTAGAAGATATTATTGGTAAATAAAAGGATACTCTTAGAAAAGGCCACTAGTTAGGCCTCGCAACCGCACATTCTCCCGCTGTGAATGTAAGAGATAAGAGTGATCTCACCACCACAATCACATTTGACATCACTGGTTTGAACATAAGACTGTGATGTCAGCCTCATACACAATTGTGGAAGCAAAACTCACATTTACGCTTACGCTCTTTTATTTTGAGAGCGTAAAATATAATTGTTTACTGAAAAACACTCTCATTCAGCGGGAAGTATCGCAAGTCCTGTTTTGAGGCCTCTAAACAGAAATAATATATTTAGATAAATATGTATATATACAATACATATAAGAGGTTTGAAATAAGTTGGATCCACTGTATGTAGGTACATCTTTTCGAAAATTTCTTAATGTAGCTTTTAAATTAATTCATAAGTAAGACTTTTTGTAAAAATTGTTTCTCTTTATATAAACTAACCAAATGTTCAGCTTAAAAATGGAGAAATATTTTAAAATTAAATATCTGAGCACTTGGCAATTTTCGAAACCCTTTTTTACAACTTATAAAATTAGAAGATATTATTGGTAAATAAAAGGATACTCTTAGAAAAGCCCACTAGTTAGGCCTCGCAACCGCACATTCTCCCGCTGGGAATGTAAGAGATAAGAGTGATCTCACCAACACAATCACATTTGACATCACTGACATAAGAAAACAAATCTGTTTATGCTTTTCCTACCCTATTAACTCTTTGATTACCAACAAACCATACAAGACTAACCACACAACAATTAACATACGCTACAAAAGGACACCTTAATTTTTTTTAATCTAAACGTGAAAAGTGAATTTTTAAAAGTACATTCATATAAGTTTATTTCGTCACCAGTAAAAGTTATTTAAGCAATTTCAATAAAATTTTGCTGAAATTTTCAGTGACCAAACACTATTACTAGTTACTAAAATTACTGCAAAAACTTTTATAAGTTTCTGAAATTACCGGAAAACCCCTTACTGACTCATTCATCAATTTTAATGGTTGTTGGCGCGAACAACCCCCTTTTGTTTTGAAGTTCATGTTTACACAAAGATGGACAACTAAAGACTAAAAAACGCTCTGTAAAAACCAAAACGCAGAACCTGTGTTTTCATAACACCCATACCTAAATACGGGCGGAAAGCGGAACGTTTTTTTCCGCTGAGCGTTAACGCTGAAATGCCATACCTAAACAAAAGCGGCAGCGTTATGTAAAAAACCAATAAAAACAGGGTTATCAAACAAACAAATTAAACAACCCTGATTATTTTAACAGCTGGACGGACGACAGTTGTGATTTTGTTATTGAAATTTTGTACAAATTACAAACGTGTATACATATGTATGTATATAATCACATTGTAAATATTTTCTTACCACCATTTTCTAATACGAAGTGCACAAATTTTTTCTTTTATTATATTTTTCACTTTTGTAAATCTTTGCACATTTTCTCTGGTTACAATTCTCTTCTTTTGCAACCAACTTCATTAGAAAACGCTCTGTCAAAATCGGATTTTTCAATAGCAAAGCGTTGCCGCCACGTTATTTCGGTATGTTCCATACAAAATGTATGGACATGAGAACTTTTGACAGTTAAAAAACGCTTGCCGCACGTATTTAGGTACGACAGTAATGCCCAGTTTTTAACTTGAAAATTAAGTACTATTTAAACTTAAAGTGCATTTATATACAAAATTTTGTTTGTCACTTCGAATTTAAATAAGATTTAAATGGCCCACATTGTACATATAAATTCAATTTAAGTTTTTCATACAACCATGTGTTTTTCATTGTTTGTTTACATTCAACAACCTGAAAATTGGTACAGCAGCTGTTCATTGGAACAAAACTTCGGTAAAAAGGTTCTTGTATTGGATCATTTTCAGTATTTTTCTTACTAATTATTTGTGCTACCATACTTTTATCACAATTAAATACCAAAATTAATTTTAGACTGAAAAACTGAAAGTTTATTTAAACACAACTTAAGTTTATGGAAAAATTAACTAATTTTGTACTTAAATACGAAGTCAAAAACTGGGGGTAAGTGTGTATGTATTAGTTTTGTTCTGCTTGTGCGGGGTTGAAGCTGGTTGAAAAATTATGCCAACCAAAAATTACCCTCTTCACCGAAAATGCCAACAAGCTGCCATATAGTGTGTTTGCCTCATAATACATGTTCTTTACACTGCGACCACACGAGCAACATTTCGTGTCTTGATACAAGCTATAACGCCGGCAGAAACGCGACGTCAATTGCCAATGTTCATGCTTGTATATCTTGGTAGCGAACACGTACAAATCTTAAAACATTATAAACAGTGTTGTTTTCTTATAAGACAAAAATGTCAATCAAATGACAATTCAATTTGACAGCATGTGTTAAAAGATTATTGCTCGCCATGTATTATAACATTTATTGCCGAATATGTGTTCTAACATATATTCATCCGGTCCACACGTTAATATCTTGTGCCGGCAATCAAATATGACGGTTGCCACGGCAATAATTGCCAAACTTATTGCTCGTGTGGACGGGTAGTTATACAGAGCAAGGCGAATTCACCTTGATACAGAGCAAGGCGAATTTATACAGGTGGCCTCAATGCAAATTCATAACAGGTAGCCTCGACAACTGTTTTAAGAATTTTTTGCTACTTTGCTATGATCATCTTCGACTGTCAAAGTATATTTACTAGTGTTGTTCTTTCCTTAAAGAAAATGTTTGTTCTGTGACTAGAAAAATAAAAGTATTTGCATAAAAATATTAATTCCGCAGGAGTTCTTGAATGAGAAACTTTTCCTTAAGAGATAACTTCAGTTTGTTTTGGTTTGTTAAATTACGCGTAACAGTAATTTTTATTTTCTTTGACTTTTCCTTGGTTTCAAATTTAGCTCTTAGTTTAAACATTTTTCTAATAACATATTTATTTTTCAATCACTATCAGTATATTATAGGATGTTTGCGTTTGTGGTATAAAATTTATGAATTAAAATAAAAACACAGTATTTTAATTAAAATTTGTGATGAGTTCCTTTATTTTTTTCAATTCTTTGTTACCTTGAATAGCAATATGTGGTTCCGAAAAAGTTCGCAAAGCAAGTGCTATAACTAGTAAAAATTGAAGATGGCGAAAACAATGTTTAACCTACCCGTTAGCGGTTTACTCGTTGGAATCCAAGAAAATATATCAGCCAAACAATGTTGATAACAAAGGAATAATATTTGGATCCCAACAGAGAATTCCAATAAAATACATAGACGGAAAACTAATAATATAAACAAAGATATCAAACGTAAAATTCAGCTTAAACATTGCCGGCCACCTTGCAGGAACATAGTTACATGCAAGACAGTGAATTTTAAGTATAAATAATAAAATAAATACTTCGCTATAATACAAGGTATATTTATATATATTTTTTTCATAATACAAAATGCGAATGGTTTTTACGACAGATCCATCAACTGAGTTTTGCGGCATGGTTTTCAGCAGATCCATAAACTGAATATGGTTTTTACCACAGACCCATAAACTGAACCCGTGCGGGATGGTTTTGGTCAGATCCATGAACTGTGTTAAAAAACGATATTAAAACGGGGATTGGCCAGAAATGACCCACCCAAATATCGTGTGTTGAGCCATCAGACAACCCGGACTCGTCGTTGATTGGCCTGTAAATACTTGGGCAACTACTTCTGGCCCAAAACCAGTGCCACCTGACCGGAGTTGTAAAATGTGGGATCTGCCAACTTTAAATCAGGAAATTGATTTCCAATTGTTGGCGATACGTCTTCGACGGGCACTTTCACACCACGCATCGCAGAAACTTTAGCGGTTAATGAAATCCGCTTTAATGGGTCATAAATCGATTCAATATTCACACGACAATATGAATCTACAACAGGAATCATTAACCGCTGCACCAAATGTTGGCAAATATAGCTGTGGCTGTGTTGTAGTGTAGTTTTTAAAGGCAATAGTTACTTTTTTTTTACCTGGAGGGTCCCGTGGGATTCGCAGGTTCTTTATTAGAGCTTGGTTTACTACAACTGTCACTTAACTAACTTAGAACTAGCTATTTATACTTTCTTAAAATTAACTATAAAATAATATATTGCAATTAAGCTATTTTCTAACGACCTAAATAATAGAACAGTATTGCACCATTCGTTAACGCAAACAGTATTTAAGTTGAACGTACATTACTGCTGCGCCAACGAATTAGTGCAAAGTATATGTAGGAGGGATGTTCGATAATGCTTCACAACATCACTCCCCCCTTAATGGAAGAAAAACATCTATACAATGATGTTTTACTAACAGAAGTTTCTTATTCTATGTACAATTTTTAAAGCTATTTTTATGATATATGTTTATGTGTACTTTTTTTTCTATTGATTAACTCTTAAATTTGTTGCGCTGTCTCAAATAAGGGTTCCTCGGCTTGCACTGTCATAACATTTGGATATCTCGTATTAGTGCCTAAGAGATTTTGAGCATTCTTTGTAATTTTTAGTAGATCAGCCAACTTGTCATTTTCATGCCCGATGAACTTTGCCACTAACTTGGGATCTCGTAAACCCCTTATGTAGCTTCTTACCGCTGATTGATTACAATGGTCTGCCATAGATTTTTGATGAGAAACATCTTGCCATTGTGCCGCAATAAGCTCTGTTGCATTTCTAAGTAGTCCTTCCAATCTCTCTCCAAATTCATATGCATTCTCTGTTGAACTTTGCTTATTGTTAAAAATCAATTCTTGTATTTCCGTTAGCGTCTTAGTTTTTATAAATTTCTCTTTAATAGCCATGCACAGTGATTCTATTGTAGTGAATTCCTTATTGTGGAAATACGAGTAAGCATTTCCAAAGAGCCTAGTTTTTATGCATTTTATTATGTCAACAACATTACCCGGTTCCCCTAGTTTATCCTTTGCTATCATACATCCTTCAATAAATTTATTTGTCTCAGTTGTAAGTTCGGGGCCCTCCGTTCCATAGAATATCGGCACGACATGAGATATATTTTTTAAAAGTTCCGTAAAAGTTGTCATATTGGTTGTATTTGAAGAATTGTTGACTAAAAGTGTTTTCGTAGTTCCCCCCTGCAACTCTTGTATTTTTAGTTTTAGCGTCTCAATTTGTTGAGTTTTTTCCTCAACAACTTTCCTGTTCTCAACGAATTTTTGCAGCTGTTCTGAAGTCAACCTCGTGTTAACGTGTTGCGCGAGCTCTTTAAACGCTTGGTTTTCTTGCTCGCTGTCTTGAATTTGTTGTTCGGCTTCTTCTATGGTTTTCTTCAAGCTTTAGTTCTGCTGCTTCAAGATCCTGTTCACTTGTACGTATTCTTCTATTTCTTTAGATATAACTGAATTTTTCTGATGTTCCTGTAACACTTGTAACTCTTCTAATAAAATATCAATCTTTCCCTGGCTTCGCACCTTATGTTTTACTAACTCTATATACTCCTTTGTATTATTGATATACTTAATTAAATTCCACACTCGCTCCGAAATTTCTCTAGTTTCCACCTGCGTTTTTTTCAATTCTAATTTTAAATCCTCCATATATAAATTTCTTCCTAATAAAAAAAACTATACCATTTATATATATTCCTATTACTCTAATTTAAATACCCATACTAAAAAAAATTTCATTTTGCTGTGTAATGACTCTAGCAAGGACGGTCATTCGTAGCTTTTACACTTTTTTTTACACCAATACTTACCATGTATACTGGTTCCATTTGTATCCCAAGAGCAATTTGTTCGTTTTAAAGTTTGCCCATAAAATTTATACAACTGAAGGCAGCTAAAATAGCTAATTAAAACCTTGAGGAGTTAATAATACTGACACACGAAACAACGAATTCCTTCAGCAAATACCAAGCACCTATTGAATTGAATTAAGCTAAAATAGCTTTCCAATATCAGAATATGTACTTATTCTCTGTTGAAAGATATTAAACAAACAATACTCTGCGAATACCGACTGCGCCAAATGTTGTAGTGTTGTTTTTAAAGACAATAGTTACTTCTTTTTACCTGGAGGGTCCCGTGGGATTCGCAGGTTCTTTATTAGAGCTTGGTTTACTACAACTGTCACTTAACTAACTTAGAACTAGCTATTTATACTTTCTTAAAATTAACTATAAAATAATATATTGCAATTAAGCTATTTTCTAATGACCTAAATAATAGAACAGTATTGCACCATTCGTTAACGCAAACAGTATTTAAGTTGAACGTACATTACTGCTGCGCCAACGAATTAGTGCAAAGTATATGTAGGAGGGATGATCGATAATGCTTCACAACAGCTGCAGCAAAGGTCAATGACTCCCCGCAATTGAATCTTTTTATTCCCCATGCGCAATTTTACCTGAAATGTTGGTGAGAACGCTATCACGTGGCGAAGAGGCAGGCACTGGCTTCGATTTGATGGTGGAGGATTTTTTGTCTTTCGCACACGGAGAATGCAGCAGAGTGTTATGTTCACCCTGACATCTATTACACTTCCGAGTGCTAGGACAATCTTTTCTTGTGTGGTGCTCTGACAAACAGCGCGAGCAGTAACCAAAGGTAAGGATATGCCGCAATTTTTTGTCATGGGCCAAGCGTTTGAATCGAAGGCACCCTCGTAAGGGATGCGGTTTCTTGCAAAGTTTGCATTGCTTGGCCTCAACCTTTTCGACGATTTTCGGCGACGTCGACGAGTCGGAGTTGTCAATGGGCTGGCGACTTCGATGGTATTCGTCGAAGTGGCAGGACCATCTGCCTTGGGAATGACCGCAGAAACCCCTTCAGACAGCGGTGCCTCCAATGGTGGGCCCGATACCTCCATCGCCTCTTCGTATTCCTCCAGCAATACAGCTTCCGAAAAAATGGGTAAAGCGTCCATATTACTAGGAAAGAATGAAGTTTAGTAAATGCGATAAAATTAGGTGGTCAAAATGACCAGTTTTGTGATTGGTCGTCTAACAATCCCATTTCGTGTTCGAACGTCGGCGACGCCAACATGATCATCAGTACCTGGATACGTTTTCACGACCTGACCTAGCTTCCAGGCAGTGGGCGAAAGTTGCTAATGACGAATAGCAACTAAATCATTTACAGCTATATCACGCTCAGGAAATTTCCATTTATAACGTTTATGCAAATTCTGTAAATATTCTTCTTTCCATCGGCGACAGAAATCATGCGTAAGCGCCTTAACTTTGCGGTATCTATTTATCAAACCTATTGCTGACTCATATATTGAAGGTTTAGGGGGCGCCAATATTGGCCCGCCTATCAAAAAATGACCCGGAGTAAGAGCCACTGGCTCATTAGGACCATCCGACCTAGGACATAGTGGGCGCGAATTTAGGCACGTCTCTATTCTCGCGAGCACAGTCGAAAGCTCCTCAAATATATACTTAACAGATTGAGCCTCCTTGCGAAAATGATGTTTAAAACTTTTGACAGCCGCCTCCCAGAGTCCCCCCATATGGGGCGCGCCAGCTGGGATAAACCGCCATGAAAGACCCTGAACTCCAAATGTTGAACACATACGAGCCTGACTTTCCTTCAAAAAAGTGCGAAAATCCTTTTCAATCTCCCGAGAAGTCCCTACGAAATTTGTGCCATTGTCAGAAAATACTGTTAGTGGACAACCTCGCCTAGCAATAAAACGATGAAAAGCAGCCAAGAAGGCATCCGACGACAAATCCGTCGTAGCTTCTAAATGGACTGCTTTGGTGGAGAAGCAAACAAAGATACAGACATAGGCTTTTGTTATTCGACAAGATCGACCCTTAAAACTTCTCAGGTCAAAGGGACCTGCGAAATCCACGCCAGTAGTGGTAAAAGGACGATCTAAAGTAGTTCGCTCTGGAGGAAGTGCCGCCATGATCTGATTGCATGTGCGTTTCCTATCCAAAATTTCAACGTTTGCAGCGGTTCACTACAGTGCGAACCAACACCTTGAGCCGTGGGACCCAATATTCAACGCGTATAATCCGCAGCATCAGCTAATTCCCGCCATGAATAGAAATCATATGTACAAAGTCTGACAACAAAATCGTAAACCTACTTGTAGGATAAAGAGGGAGATTTCACCAAACGACCATTCAACCTCATTACTCCATTGCTGTCCAAAAAGGGATTAACGGACTGTAACGAACTTTTTGCGGAAATCGATTTTTTCAACAAAAGACACTGATATTCCTCAGGATAATGAACTTTTTGAGCCAAAATCATCAATCTCAACTTCACCTTCGATATTTCATCACTTGAAATCGTTGTCTACTCAAAAGTATACTTGCCCCTATGTGCAGAATGTGTCCGATAGTAAAAACAAAACAAATATGATATCACTCTGAGAGCACGATCAAGCTTAGAAAATCTATTCAACACATCTTCAAAATCTGAAAAGAATACTGCATGCGTCTTAATAGCTTTGGCCTCGACATCTGTGTCCATAGGCGAAAGATCCTTTATGGTCCAATTAGACTTAGCATTACGCAGCCACGTCGGTCCATGCCACCAGAGATCACTTCCTGCCAGATCCGAAGGTGAAACTCCTCTACTAGCTAAATCTGCTGGATTATCTTCCGACCTAACATGATACCAGTTGTGTTTTCCGACATTCTCCTGAATTCTGCACACTCTATTAGCAACAAACGTTGTCCAACTGGTTGGCGTTTTCCTCAACCAACAAAGCACAATAGTAGAATCGGTCCAACAATACACCTGTTTGATTGAAATACCAATTTCGGTACTCACTGTTTTTAAAAGCTCAGAAGCCAAAACTGCTCCACAAAGTTTCAGCCGAGGCAAAGAAATAGATTTAATAGGAGCGACTTTCGTCTTACAAGAGAGTAAGTGTGCATAAATTTGGCTAAATGCTTCAATGCGAATATAAATTGCCCCCGCGTATGCTTTTTCCGAAGCGTCGGAAAAAACATGAATTTCTGCTATAGAATCTGGAGAATAATGTACCCATCGCGGTATCCGAATACTGTTTACATCCTTATAAAAATCAACGAATTTTCTCCATTCCCTTTCCATTGACGAGAGCAAGAAATCATCCCAATCAATGTTGTCGAGCCAAATCCTCTGCATAATCATCTTTGCGACAACAATTACCGGAGCTAGCCAACCTACAGGATCAAATAACTTTGCAATCGTAGACAAAACCTCACCTTTTGTATACCTAGACCTTTCAATAATGGGCTCCACTTTGAAATAAAATGAATCCAGCTGAGCATTCCACTGAATACCCAGTGTCTTCGAACTACTAGACTCCACAAAGGTCAAAAGCTTTGAATCCACCAAGTAATCTGGCGGTAAATCATCAACAATTTTGATCTCATTTGATGTCCATTTCCTCAATTCAAATTTAGCTGAAGACAAAACAGTTCTTAATTCATCCCGGGCTCTCAAAGCAGATGAAATATCATGAGCCCCCGTCAATACGTCGTCAACGTACATATCCTTGCGTAAAATATCAGCAGCAAGGGGGTACTCAGCCTCCGAATCCTCTGCCAACTGTAACAATGTCCTTATGGCTAAGTAAGGAGCGCAGTTGACACCAAACGTCACTGTCTGTAACTCATTACCTCTGCCACGGGCGAAGATCGAAAAAGAATACGTTGAAATGGCGTATGCGCGGGATCGAGACGAATTTGTCTGTACATCTGAGTGATATCGCAGTTAAATACATATCGAAAGAGCCTCCAACGCAAAATCAACAGAACTAGATCTGATTGTAAAGTGGGCCCCACATAGAGGCAATCATTTAGACTATTTCCATTAGAGTTTCTGTTCGATGCATTAAACACCACACGCAATTTTGTGGTCTTTCTGTCAGGCTTAATCACTGGGTGATGAGGAAGGTAACACGAAAGAGAAGGTTTAGCAAAATTATCCGATACAGGCTTCATATGACCTAAAGTTAAATATTCTTCAACCACCTCATCATATAATTCCTTGACATTAGGTTTACGCAACAAAGAGGACTCATTTCTCAAGAATTGTGCCATGACATTCTGTTTCGAAAAGCCTAAACTGATAGAATGAGGAAATTCCGGCTTAAAAGGTAGCGTCACTACATAACGACCGTCGGAGTCGCGCCGCGTCGTTTTCCTATAATTATCCTCACAAAATTTATCCATAGGTGAAACAATTTTCCTTTTAGGAGTTTCTTCAAGTTCCCAGAAGCGAAGAAGATTTCTATTTAAATTGTCTTCCAGAGACGCTTCTATTGTGGTCGAATAAGTCTGAACGCGTGATTCTTGAACAGATCCTGTAACAATCCATCCGAATACGGTCCGTTGCGCCACCAAAGATCCGAAAATATCACGATTAATTTCGCCTAAAAGAATCTGTGGATACAAATCAGCGCCTAAAAGTACATCAACAGGCCGAGTTTGGTAAAAATGAGGGTCTGCTAGCTGTAAATTCGAAAAACTATTACGATAACTAGAGCCTACAATGAACGAAGGCAGATGGCCTGATATATTAGGTAGTACCAGGGCCATGGTTTCCAATAGGATAGATGAATCTAAGGGAGAACCAATTTTCAAACTACAAACTTTTCTAGTAGTGGCAGAAAGAGTTTGATTAATTCCTGAAACTCTGACATTCGTAGAATGTGCAAATAGTTTCAAGTGATTCTGTAAATGCTCAGAGATGTAAGATGACTCTGATGCGGGGTCAATCAAGGCTCGAGCTGGGTAAGTCATACCATTGTGAACAATATTCACCATTGCTGTTCCCAGAAGCACTTTTCGGTTCTGAGAGACATGAAATACCTGTCGAGTAGGATTACTGCTCGAAGATATGCCACTCGATGTAGAAGGCAGGGAGTAATCTACTTGAGCATTCTGGACCAAATTGCCAGACGTGGTAGCAAAATTATCCCTAGGCGCAACTACCGAGGTAGCATTATCTCGATGTAGTAAAGTATGATGCCTTTTATTGCAAATACTGCAATTAAAAGCAGTTTTGCAACTCTTTACTTCATGTTCACGTGATAAGCAATTCACACAACAATGAAATTTTTTCACCGTTGAAAATCTTTCCGAAATTGAAGAATTCTTGAATCGCTTACATCCCCTCAAGAGGTGTCCTGAATTCCGACATAAAACACAAGATGTTGAAGCAGAAGTAGAATTTACAACATGAGCCCTGACCCTGTGACCCGAATTCATTTCATATTGCTGCGAACCTTTAAGATCATGAACACACTCCAAAGTCTGAATCCTTTCCGTCAGAAATTCATCGAAACTTTTCCACGAGGACAAAACCGATTTATTACGAACACTTTGTTCCCATAAACTAACGGTAGAAGTGGGTAAACGTTGAATCCAAAGGAAAATTAAAATAGGATCCCAATTGTCTGTTGAAACTTTATAAATAGAAAGCGATGTGAGACAATTATTAATACCGCGCTGCAAATTTTTTAAACCGGCACTAGATTCCTTATCAACGGAGGGAAGGTTAAATAATAATTTCAATTGGTTATTAACCAACATACGATGATTTTCATATGTCTCCTTAAGGTTTCGCCAAGCAACATCAAACACCTCGTTACATAACGGGCACTTAGACACGATTTCATTCGCTTCACCGGCGGTTTTACGTATTAAATAGCAAAGACGTTCTATATTACTAAGACGCGAACTATTTATATATATGGATGTAAATAAATCTCTAAATGCAGGCCATGAAATCTCCTTCAAATGTTTTTACATCACAAGGAGGTAGTGTTAAATTATGTTCTGAGTTGCCCAAGTGTGAGTTTTTAACAGAAGATTCTTTTACTTTTGGCGTGTTAACCTCTAAATATTGAGACTTTTCATTAATCAAGGCTAAACAATTAAGGTAAGCCATATAAGTACTCTGATATTTAGAAGCAGCCACATTTACATCTTCAGAGTTCACTTTTGTATCATCGTCAACATAGTCGACCCACCCTTCATATGCATCCTTAACTTTTTCCCATAAATTCTTTAATTCGTCGCGTTGAATTTGTAGAGTAAAAACCGTATGGAAATCCTCATGACAATCATTAAAATTTGCTGCGAATTTAATGAGGGAATCCGATACGCGCGTAAATTTATTTAAATATTTATTCGCCATGATTTATTTTTTAATATATAAATTAGTCGCAAATTTATGGGATAAAATTAATGCACACACGATATAATAATCAAAGTGACCAACGGTAGAGTGTATACCAAATAAAGTAAAAAGAACAAGATGAACAAATAAACAACTTTGTAATTACAAATTAAGCAAAAAGAAACTCACACTTGTTGTTGCACTCCGTTATAATAATATATAAATTATAATAAATATTATTTAATTTAATTGAAATAATTTATTATTATGTTTTAGGAAACAACATTTTTCAGCATTAAGTTTCAAATTATAATGTTTAAGTCTTTCAAATACTTTAATGAGATTCTTATTGTGGTGTTTTAGACTGCAACCGAAAACAATTATGTCGTCAACATATAAAAACGCTTCTGTTTCTAACCCTGATAATGCTATGGTTAACATTCTCTGGAAGCTGTTTGATGATATTTTTAATCCGAAGGGTAACCTATTAAATTGATAATGTCCACTATTGGTGGAAAATGCTGTTAGAGGTCGTGACTCATGGTCTAGTTCGATTTGATGGAAAGAACTTGTCATGTCTAGGGTAGAAAAATATTTAGCTCTTCCTAATTTGTCTAATATATCATCTAGTCTTGTTAAAGGAAATTTGTCATTTACTATTTTATTATTTAAACGTCTGTAGTCTACGACCAAACGCCATTTCTTTACATCGTCTTGTCCTTTTTTGGGCACTAGAAGTAATGGTGAGTTATATGGGCTAGTTGATGGTTCAATAATGTCTTCTTTCAGTAGTCCTTGTACTTGTTTGTCTATTTCACTTAGTTGTGTTTGTGGTAGACGGTAATTTTTTATATATACTGGTGTATTATCTGTAAGTTCAATGTTCTGTTTGTAGAAATTATTGGTTGTTAATTTTTCATCTTCAAGGTGAAATATTTCTTGGTATTGTCGCAAAATTTTGTATAGTATGTGTTTATTTTCTTGATTAAAATCTTGAAAGTTCACTGCTTTAAGGAGTTTTTGGAATCTTTCTTCCGAAAAGTTCTGATCTGTGGCTTTAAAAATATGAAAATGTATAAGTGGTATTGTAGATATATTTACGCTTGAAATTTTTGTCGGTAATTCTGTAGTGTTTAAGATTTTGACGTGCCTGTAGCCCTCTTTTGGTACAATTGTATTTGCTACGAAAATGCCCTTTTGTATTTCTTTATTACATACTACGCTATCCTCATTAATGTTAATATTTATTCTTACAATTTTTTCCGATCTTGGCGGTATAATGATAGTTTTTAAATGTTCGGTATTAATTTCGATTGGAATCGTTATTTTTTCTCCATTAATAAACGCATTTATTTTGTATGTATCATAATCTATTTTGCAACTGTATCTGTAGAAGAAATCTATTCCTAAAATTCCATCGGTTCTAATTGGAAAGTCATTATTAACTATATAAAATTTATGTGTTATTTCCTGTTCATTTAATTTGAAATCTAGGTTTGTTGATCCGAGAGTATATATCGAATCTTGTGTTATACCATTAAGTTTACAAATGTCTTCGTTGAATATGTTATAGCCATACAGGACATTTTCTTTACATAGAGATATGTCTGAACCAGTGTCTATTAAGAAAGTTAAATTGTAGTTTATGTTTTTAACTGATAAGTAGATGAAATTTGATGTGTCTGTTTTTATGGTAAATATTCTTAGTTTTCCCTTATTGGAGTATCGTTCCGAAACTCCAGGGTATGGTCGTTTCCCTGTTGTATAGTGTTGACATTAGTTTGGCTGTATCTTTGGTTATATCTAGGATTGTTGTGGAGATTTTGGTCTCTATATCTGGAATTGTTGTAGTCGTTTTGATAATTTCTCCTATTGTTATTTCGGTTAAAGTTCACATTGTTATACGTGCTTCTTTGGTTTTTATTAAAATTGTTATGTTGTTGAGTGGTATTATAATTTATTCTGTTTCTGTTTGGTATATATCTAAAGTTTGGATTATTTCTTTTAGTGTTCCTAAATCCTGAATTATTCGCGTTTGTACCATTATAACTACCTCTTGTATTGTTATTTATTCGCAAAGTTTTAAATGTATCGGATAGTTCTAATGACCTTTCTTGTGCACTTGCAATGTCATAAGCTTGTGATATTGTTTTAGGCTGAGCTGCTATCACAGCGGTTCTTATGTCACTGTATAAACCTTCTTGAAAAGTTTCCAATGCTAATTTTTCATTCAAAGCCCTAATCGTAGAGCGAGCTACTTCGTTTGGACTTTCTCCTAATTCAGATATTTGTATTAATGTCAATTCTGCAATTAGTGTGCTAATTTTTTCTTTGTAATTTAGTACATTGCCTTTTTGTCTGGTATTTTTTAATGCGAAATGTATGCTACTAGCTGTTGTAGTTGTTCTAAAATTTCTGGTAAGGCATGTTTTTAGTTGTTCAAAAGTTTCGGGTATATTTTCTATCATTAAAATGTCTCTGACTTTATCTGTTAATTTTATTGCTACAATATATTTAATTAGATTTTTCTTCCCTTGATCATTAAGTTCAGAGTAGACAATTTCAATCATTGAAAAAAATATATTAAGATGTTTTGCTTTTCCGTCAAAGACTGGAATTGTATCAGAAGCTTTTTTGCTATCGAAATTCGACATGATTATAGAATTTTCAATTTCTGATGAAAGTTTCAATTCTTCTCCTTTATGTACCGTTAACAGTTCAATTGCTGTTAATTTTAATTTTTTAAATTCCTCAATTTTCTTTTCTCTTAAAGTTTTAGGTAGATATCCTGCTAATTTGCCAAATTTCTTACATAGTTGGTTAATCAAATTGTATTTTTCTTTTATAGTATCTTCTGTGTATTTTCTGTTTCTTGATTTCTTAGCATTTGTTATTAATTGTTGAATTTCTTGAAAAATTTGATCCATATGATTTACTTATTTATACAATATATATTTTTATTTTATATATATATATTTTTTTTTGTAAGTCTAAAAAAAAAATCTTATTGTCTATTAAACATTTTGGACATTAGTCCGTACAATTTGTTTTTTCACATATTGTTTTGCAAAATGCCATAATGCTATTAAAATAAAAACTACTAAAAAAATTATTACGATGTCTTGGCTTATTGCGATCTTGTTGTCATTTATGGCGTAGGCATTGGCCTGTCCTTCGACGTTTGCGTCTGCTATACCCATTTTAATTTCTTCCAAAATTAAATGTTTTTTGTCTTCTTCTGTTACTTCAAATGTATGTAGTTGGTTCATTAAGTTGTTTTCCAGCCTTTGTCTTTTAAATTTTTGAGTTCCGCAATTAAGATTTTCTTTTGAGCGCCTTCACTTATGTTTATTACTCTTTGCAGGTCTTTGCATTCGAAGTATTTAAAACAATATATATTTTGCGGTAAATTTAGCATTAGTTTAAATGTTTGGCAGGATCGCCATGTAGTGTATTTTAATAATATCGTTTTAAGGTGAAATAAAAAGGTAAGTATTTCTAAGCACTTCTGCCGCTTTAGTCCAGCGTTCGCACGCCGTATTGTTTTGAGAACCAATAAAACACTTGTTTGCCTTGTGTTAAGATTAATTCTGATTTTATTAAACTTATTTCTGCACTTATATACTAAACTTATGTCTGTTCAGCATAATTGAATCTAGTATTGATTTTGCATAATGGAATGAAATTTGCCAAAAAAATATCTAAATGTGGCAACTAAGTATTTTTACGACTTTGTGTACGTCAATGAACTTCATGGTGTTGGAAGAACTTTTTGAAACCAAATTGCAACTAAGCATTTTTGTGTTCATGGTCAAGTTGTATTTAAAATGTGCCAAGTTCATTGACGTAGTTATGCTGTAATTTAATATGAACAATATTATTATGAAATGTGTTTTTGTATTGTGTTAAAAGGGTGGTGCATAAGTATGTGTACACTACAACACTCAGTAATTTAAGATAGAAAGTGCAAATATTTTATAAAAAAATTATTTTTATTTGCAATTCCGTCCGTCCACGTAAATAAAACCACAGAAGATTTGTTTCGTATCGACCGAAAATTAATTAAAACAAACGTTAAAAATAATGGTATATTATCTCTACTAATGAGGGATGTAACGCGATCAATCACAAAAACAATTTATGTATATAAATATATATGTATATACAAGTGTATTATATGTATGTGTGTAAGGTAATAACTTACACACTTTTTCTTTTTTCACTTTAACACAATTAATATAAGAACTAATTTTACGCACCTTTAATTTAAATGTTCGATATTTTCCAAATAAACGAAGAATATTTTAATTAAAATTTGTGATGAGTTCCTTTATTTTTTTCAATTCTTTGTTACCTTGAATAGCGATATGTGGTTCCGAAAAAGTTCACAAAGCAAGTGCTATAACTAGTAAAAATTGAAGATGGCGAAGACAATGTTTAACCTACCCGTTAGCGGTTTACTCGTTGGAATCCAAGAAAATATTCCAGCCAAACAATGTTGATAACAAAGGAATAATATTTGGATCCCAACAGAGAATTCCAATAAAATACATAGACGGAAAACTAATAAGTTAATAATATAAACAAAGATATCAAACGTAAAATTCAGCTTAAACATAGGAGCTCCAGTTCTTCTGTAAAGTGAGCATTGCATAATCTTTTGTTTGTAAATAGAAATATGTGGCGTTTTTATTATTTTATAAATAGCTTAGCTTTGAATCTATATTGGGCACGTAGAAGAGCTTTCTTGATTTCAATGAAGACCACTTGTATCTCTTAATGTAATAAGAAATGATGGTCAAGAATGTCATGATACCTATAACTTTAATAATCATATTCTTGCGAACATCATGTTCTGGTTCTGAGGTCCATTTAAAAAATCCTTGGCCAATTGACTTTGAGTAGGTGGGGTGCCATCTTAATATTCAATATCCTTAAGACAAATGAAATGGTAACTACAATATTGGTTTATTATGAAATATTACTAACCTCAATGTACAGCACTTGGATCATACCAATTGCACCAGCTGCGAAATAGGGTTAAAATATTGACCTTCAAACAGTTGTACACCAACTGGTACGTCAAAGTAACCTGTAAGTAAGGAGAAGATGTAGTCTTCCCCACCTTTACCGGCTGAAACAATGTAACTTAAGTCAGGTGGATAGCACCATTATTAGCAGCCTCCTTGTTGGGGTACGGAGAGGGGAAGTAATCCGACAAATTAAGTGGTAGCAAGTTCTTTAGATTATTCAAAGCCCACTTGGACACAGGCACAGTGTATGTTGCACTAAATAAAGCTATCTTCTTGTTTGGATTTTCTTTACGGATTGTTCTTGTCATTTCATCTTTCAAGAGTTTTTCCCGCTGTTCGTGTGATACCGGCTTAGATTTCTTTTTGGTGGAGCTTGTAACTCCTGATAATAATTTAAACGTTTGCGCATCAGTAACCATTAGAACCTCTCTGAGGCCCTCATTAGAATCATCGTGTCCCATATCTTGCTTAGTGTCGGATTCCTCGGATTTAACAGCCTCCTGAGTGCATTGCTGGAGGAAAAACTGGACTTTTTCTAATTAATTCACTATTCATGTAAAGAACTCTTACCTTTCTTCGTTCTGCTAGTAAACTTTACGCCTCTTCTCAACTGCTTAAAAACGTTATGATCATCTATTTTTAATTAATGGATATTATTTTAAATAAAAATTAATAATTGCTTAGCACGTGCTGACGTGATAAAATATGAGCAACCCTATGCAACTCAATTCACTCACAAATGTCAACATACTAATTTGACATACGAAATTTTTGACAGTCCAAGAAGATCCATATTAATTCGCTTTCGCCGCGAGTCTACCTTATATAGATATACCTTGTACAAAACTGTTTGACAGTCCTAGAAGATCCATATTAATTCGCTTTCGCCGAGAGTCCACCTTATACTGATATACCATGGTTGTAGCGATAAGGTCACCAGTATAAATTCGCCTTGATACAGAGTTGCGTAAATGAGTTCACCTTATTCAATTCGCGTTGTCTACATGTAACAATCAATGTGAATTTATGCAGGTGGCCTTATCGCTACAACAATACAACTATAAAAAAAACAACATGCAATTCGCCTTGTTCAAAAAACCAATCCTTCAAAAACAATTGTCAGAAAAATTATAAATGTGAAGTTTATTTTTATAAAAATGTAAGCAAAAGAAATTAATTAGAAAAGTGATGTGTATATAATTTTAGTTTTTTATAAAATATATATATAATATATAGTAATGGGAAATAACAATAATTCCTTGAGTGCAAGCAAAAACCACAGTTTAGCAGCTCAAATATCGTATGCCGATATTGCGGCTGCCGCCGCTTCTGCTTATGATATTTTAATAAATAATAATGAAATTCACACTGAATTCAGATATGCTAGTGCTTCAAAGCACACAACTGATTCCATAATAACTACTGAAGAAAAGTCGGTGTCTACTAACAATCCCACAATATCGCCAATCTCAAAAACAGCCTTAACTCCACAAGCAAAAGCCCAAAAAGTTAAAATATGTCAAATGAAGCAAGATTTTCCGGAGCTAAGTGGCGGTACCTTAGCGACTGGTAACGACGACAAGATTCTTAATGTGAATGCTTATCATAAGCATTATAACATATTCTCAAAGTTTAACAACATTTGTAACAAATCCTACACAAAATGTGATATCAACTCAATGTCATGCAAATATTGGTGATGGTAATATTAATTTGGTCAACGATACCACGACCTCTTTTGCCGCAGAAGTTAATACCAAAGCCGCGCCGTTGGAACAGTATAAATATGCAATTTAGCATCAAAATGGTAATATTCCACCACTGCAACATTCACAACAGCAGATTTTACAAAAATCTAAAAGGGTTGGAAATGATTCCACTACCATTTCCACAATAGCAAGAATAATAACGAAATTTGCAGCGTATTTGAATGATTCAGGGACTTCGTGTGGTGGCAATGATATTGTCAATAACCCAACACCTGATATGTTGTTGAGTTATGGTATCGATACTTCCTCGCCTAATATATCATTTGTTGCCAACAGCCAAAGCAACAATGGCAGTGGAGCTGTACATCTGCCTACAACTCTCAATCATAACAATCAATCCAGTGATAGCTATAATCATGCCGACAAAGTGAAGTCATCCAATAGCAGTTCCAGCAGCAGTGGTAGTAGCGCAGGAGTTTCAGTCAAACAAGTAACAACGACCAAACTGGAGAGCACTAAACTTAATAATTTTCTTTGCAATACCAAATACCACCGCCACAACAATTAAATACATGCAATGATATTAAGCTAATAAAAATTAATTAATGGTCAATGATTAGTACTTACTTTTAAGGGAAAAATGGCAAAATTTGTTTCCAAATTTTTTAATTTTTGCTAGATTTTTTCAAATAAATTATGATAATGACAAGTATGATGAAATTTGTTAATATTTATCTATATTTTTTCTAAATTAAATAAACTTTAGTCATCAAATATATATATAAATCAACAATTAAAAAATTACATTCATTACATTACATTCATAGATGTGATACATGTAATGTAAATATTTACAAGGTACCTACTACTACTAAATTAATATACATATTTTAATTAAAATTAACATATACATTTATATATATATATATATATATTTTTTTTTTTTTTTTTATTTTTTTATTTATTTATTATTACGGTCATTATGACCTAGATATATTATCAATCTGATGTAAATTTTACAATTAATTTTCATTATTCTATAACAAATAAAGTTTTACAATATGTTTTTATTAATCTATTGTATATATACTCATTGTGACAGTCTTTAATTTCTGTTGGCAGTTCATTATACATTCTGAATCCCTCAAAAAATACAGTTTTCTTTTGAAGATCAGTCTTAATTTTAGGCAGTCTTATGTTATTTCTATGTCTCGTATTATAACTATGAATTTCAAAATTATATTGCATTCTCTCATAAAGATAATTTGGTAATTGCCCTAATCTTAGCTTATGAACAAATTTTAGAATGTGGTATGCTATTAATTGTTTTATATTAAGCCAATCTAAGCTTCGTATCATCTCAGAAATTGATGTATCGTACCTTTTCTTTAGAATAAACCTCATTACCTTATTTTGCTGTATTTGTAATCTTCTAATTTGCATATCCTTTAACATAAAAGTTATTGTGGGGTTATAGGTAAAATAAGGTTCTATTGTTGACTTATATATAGTTAGTTTGTATTTCTTATCAATATATTTGCAGGTTCGGTACATAAAACCTATTTTCTTTGCTATTTTATTCTCAATATAATTTACATGTTCTTCCCACTTAAGTTTATTATCAATAATTATACCCAGATATTTTATCTGCATAACATTTTCAATTTCGTAGTCTTTGATTTTTAGCTTCACACTATCACAGTTCTCCTGATCCCGATTTAATATCATGTATTTAGTTTTTTCACAATTCAGTTTTAACTTATTCCTACATAACCATACATATAACTCGTCCATGTCTGTCTGGACCGCATTCATTGCATCATACAAATTTAAGTGATTAAAATATAAAAGAGCATCATCAGCAAATAAAACTATTTTACAAAATTTTAAACAGTTTGGTATATCATTAATATAAATTAAAAAAAGTAATGGTGCTAGCACCGACCCCTGTGGCAGACCAATGTCTATTCTCCGTTCTGATGATGTTATATTTCCAACCATTGTTTTTTGTTTTCTGTTTGTTAAATAGTTCTCAAACCATTTCAATGCTTGTCCTCGTACACCGATTCGATACATCTTCATCAGCAATATATGCCTATCTACCGTTTCAAACGCTCGTTTCAAGTCTAAAAATACCGCTACCACGGCTTGTTTCTCCGCCATCATATCTTTCCAGTCAGCTAGCACCATATTTAACGCTGTTTCGCATGAATGATTAGCTCGAAAACCAGACTGTTGAGTGACAATGATATCATGTTGATTTAAATAATTTAGCAACTGTTCTTTAACCACAATCTCCATAATTTTTTCATCTGATGGTAATGTGTTTATTGGTCGCAATTCTTCTGGACGAGTAGTGTTTTTAACCTATTCTATTGGTACCACTGTAGAAACCTTCCATTTTTCAGGAACATGAGCAAGTCGTAAGCAGTCGTTTACAATGCCAGAGAAAAAATATGCCATATATTCCATTGAATCTTTAATAACACCTTCAGACAGTAGTTTTTTTCCACCACTTTTATTTTTTAGAGTTTTTACAATATTTAGTATACTTAGTGTATCAACTTCTTTAAATTCAAATTCATAATTTAAGTTCATATTTCCCGAGAAATCAAAATCTATCTTTTCAATTTCATTGTTGATTTTATTTATGCTGTCCACAAAAAAGTTATTAAGTGACTCTGCTAATTCAAGCTCATTTTCTATCCATTTATCATTTATCTTTATTTTTTTTATGGATTGATTTATTTGTGTCATATTAACCGTTTCTTTTAAGTATTTCCACATTAGTTTTTGGTCTTTACCTGCGACAATGATTTTATTTTCCATATATTTTTTTCTTTTTTATTTTTATTTGTTTTTTATACAAGTTTTTTGTCATATAATACTCAGTCCACACTCCCGTTCTTTTTGCTATGTGAAAGAGATCATATTTTTTTCTATTAAGGCGAGTTAATTCTTGATCATACCATTTGTTTATAATTTTTTTATTGACCCATTTATTACAAGTAAGAGAATGCATGATTTCTAATATTTCACTATTAAAGTATTCCACTTTTTCATCTATAGAACCATTATTTATTACATTAAAGTTACTATATCTCAGCATTTCAACTAAATTTTCTTTACTATAATATTCCCAACTGGTAATATTTATTTTAAGTCTCATCTTCACTTCTTTTTCTATCGGTATTAAAAATGATATTGTTTCATGGTCAGTTATTTTATGATTTGTTATGCAACTAGTCTGTACTTCATCAGATGTTGAAAAAAGTAGATCAATTTTAGTACTTGTCAGTTCTGTGATACGAGTATCAAAATTTATAAGTTGTTTCATAGTCATAGACGAAAAAATATTGCACAACTCAGTACTATAATATGTATCATTATTAATATTAATGTTAAAGTCTCCAATTATCAAGTTATTATCACAGTTTTCAAAATAAGTCTCTATTGTACTTCTCAAATACATAAGGAATTCCGAATTGCTGGCACTTGGTGAATGGTATAACACCCCAATCTTCCATTTCGTTTGAAAGTTTTTTAATTTAATTATAATACACCACATATTCTGATTAAAGCTTTTGTTACATATTACATTATATTGAATTGATTTGTGTATATATATTATTGCACCGCCCGTATGTCGAGAGTGTGAATCACAACGAACCATATTAAATATAGGAATGCTAATCTCATTGTCTTCAATATTAGATGTTACACATGTTTCAGAACACAATATTATATTTGCTTGTTGTAGTTCAATTGTCCTCTCCAGTTCTTCCTTGTTAGCCAAGATACTACTAATATTAGCATATATACATTTCAGCCATCTGCTATTACGCTTTTTACATCTTGTTGTTAAGTTTACACTGCCATCACTCTGTAGTTGCTAATACCCAATTTTTCTTTTCTTTGCCTCCAATCTATTTTGGTAAGCAGGGCATAAATTACTCAACGTGTCATGATTCTCATTCAAGCCTAGGTTATAATCTTTATTAGCACGTATACAGTTTATACATTTACTTATTGGACTAGCACTGCATTCTGTAAGTCTGTGTTGACCATGACATTTAATACAAATATCATTATTTTTGCAATTTATTGCTTTATGGTTAAAACCCTTACATTTAAAACACCGCATTACACTAATACCATCATAAACTTTACATCGTTCCCAGCCAATATTTATTCTTTCCGCTGCCAATACGTTAGCAAATGCTTTTGGTTCAACTTCCATTATCGCATTGTAATAGCTTTTATTGTTTTTCTTCACTTCATATTGCTTGACTAATTTTATTTTAGTATTATTTAGGCACTGATTTTGTTTTTCTATTAATCTAACAAGTCGATCATTTTCATATTCAAAATTAATTCCCGTTATTAACACATTTGGGTACACCGAATTTGGAGTTTTAATTTCGTATTCATCACCTAATTTTTCTTTAATCATATTTCTTGCTTTATCTCTTTCAGTATTATTTTCTATTTCAATAACCACTGTTCCATTATTTTTGGTAACAACATTTGAAATATTTAAGTTATCCGGATCAACTCTATTTAAGTCTTTTTTCGTTAAATCCCCATTTTGCTTCTTTTTTGGCTTTACAATTAGTGGCACTGAGTTTTTAATTTCTGGCAACACTTTTTTCATATTTTCATTTGTCTTTAATGCTTGCGCATATGACGTTTGTGGTCTGTTGTTCATATCTTCATTTGCGGTTTTTTTTATTTCGTTACACATTTTTTCATTTTCTTTTGTTATCAATTCTAACATTTTTTTATTTTCATTTTTATTTTGTTCCAATTCCTCACATACTTTTTCACCTCTTTCATTTAATTTATCTGCCATGTTTTTAATTCTTTTAATTTCCATTACACTATTTTTACAAATTTCTTGTGCTAATTTCATATCTTCCATCTTTTCCATAACTTTTAACAGTTGTTTTATTTCATTTTCACTTTTTTGTAATGCAATTTCAAATTCATTTTTATATTCCTTTATATAGTTGCCATTTTTTTCTACCACATTACGTATATCATTTAATGCAAAATCAACATTATGTATGTACTGCATACATTCTTCACAAATAAATTGAAGCATATTATTTTCATTTAAAACATTGGCACTGTAATCATCTAAGCCAGAGCATTTTTTTACGTTGTGAAACTTTTTTCCACACACTCCCGCACAATTTATGCCATTTTCATTTCTTATAGTTCCTTTACATTTATTACACTTGCCCTCCATGGCGGAGTTATATCCTTATCTTATTTCTTTTAATAGTTTATTTATTATTTTGCGCTTATTTAAACACGTCCGTTCTTGTGATCGTCACAACAATCAATCCTAAATATATATATATATATATATATATATATATATATATATTTATATGTATATATATATATATATATCTATCTATATATATATATATATATATATATATATATATATATATATATATATATATATATATATATATTTATATATATATATATATATATATATATATATATATATATATATATATATATATATATATATATGATAAATAATATATTTGTTTGAGTCTTGAGGTTAATTTATATTAATATTTGATATTCGATATTTCGCTAACCATCGGTTAGCTTCTTCAGGAAATTATTTAGTTTTGTCAAAAATTTTCTTTTCAATTAGTATATACAAAATTTTTTTAACAACATAAATCAAAAATTCTAAATATTAAAAAATACTAACTCTAAAATGTGTAAATAGTTTAAATTAATACAATTTTAAATATTAAAACATACTAAATCTAAAATGTATTATTATTATAAATTTTAATAATATATAATAATATAATGAAAACCGATGTGTGTGTATTAACTACAATTCTTTTAATGTTGTGTAATTAAATAAATATTATATATTAGTAAAATTTTAAATATTAAAACATACTAACCCTAAAATGTATAAATACTATAAATTTTAATTATATATAATAATATTATGAAACCGATCTGTGTGTTAACTACAATTCTTTTAATGTTACGTAATTAATTGTAAACAAAATTATAAAAATGTTTTTTTTTTTTTTTTTTATAAAAAATTTTTTAAACATAATACGTCATTAAGCTTATGGTAAATTATCTTAACATATGCATACAACGCAAATAATTTAACATAATTATTATTATCAATTTTAAATTTCCAAAATTAAAAATGATAGCTGATGGAGAAGATTTTATTAAAACTGTTGAGAATAGGGAAGAACAAGAAATAGCAAGAAACAGATTTACAATAATTATTAATAATCACTTAAATAAAATGAGGATTAATAATAGAGATAGGTACACATTAGAAAAAGTGAACGAAACTAAAAGATTTTTAAAAAGAAATAGAGATATGTTAATTCTTAAATCTGACAAGGGTAATACAACGGTTGCAATTAATAGACATGATTATAATCTAAGAATTGAAAATATTTTAAGTGATAACTTTAGTTATAAAACTCTGAATAGGGATCAGACAGGAAAACTACAAAAGAAAAATAATGAATTAGTAGAAGAACTTTTCAAAAAGAAGATTGTAACAACACTGGAGAAGAATAGACTTAAAACAATGACTGCAGTAGCTCCTAGATTGTATGGGCTACCTAAAATTCATAAAGAGGGATTTCCATTGAGACCTATTTGTTCATTTATAAATTCACCATCTTATGAACTTAGTAGATATATTACAAATATTTTGAAAAAAATCAATGAAAAATCGGTATATAATATAAAGAATTCATTGGATTTAAAAGAGAGATTAAAGAAAATTAAGTTAGACAAAAATGATAGACTTATTTCATTTGATGTAGTGTCTTTGTTTCCAAACGTCCCAATAGACTTAGCTATAAATGCAATAGAGGAAAAGTGGACTTTATTGGAAACATTTACTAAAATAGATAAAAATTTGTTTTGTAGAATTTTAAAATTTTGTATAGATGACAATAGATATTTTAAATATGATGACAAATTTTATTTTCAACAGAAAGGATTACCTATGGGTTCTCCAGCATCACCAGTTGTAGCAGACATTGTTATGGAAGAGTTGTTAAATACATGTATTAACAATCTTGACATTAAACCTAAATTTATTACAAAATATGTAGATGATTTGTTTTGTATTATATCTGAGAATGGAATTGAGGATATGTTAGATACATTAAATAGTTTTAATAGTAATATTACATTTACAATTGAGAAAGAATGTAATTTACAGTTGCCTTATTTAGACACGTTAGTTATGAGGAGAGATAACAATATAGTAATGGATTGGTATCAAAAGCCAACAGCTTCAACTAGGATAATTAATTATTATTCCAAACACAGTAAAAGAATTATAATTAATACAGCAAAAAACTTGATAGAAAAAGTCTTAACAATTAGTGATAGCGTATTCCATATAAAAAATTAGAGAAATTCTTATTGAGAATGACTTTCCAGAAAAATTAGTTTATAGTTTAATAAATCAATATAAGAAAAGGATAACAAATAATACAAATAATAACACAGAACCAAAATGTTATAAATCATTAATTTTCATACCAGAAATGTCAGAAAGATTAGAGAAATCAAATATATTTGATACTCAAAAATATAAAATGGCTTTCAAAACATATAGTACTAACAATAAACTATTTAGTAATATGAAAGATAGAGTGACAAAATGGGATAGATCAAATATAGTTTATAAAATACCATGTAAAGGGAATGGACCTGTCAATTGTAATGAGGTATACATAGGTACAACAAAAAATAAATTAAAAACCAGAATAACAGGACATAAAAGTAATCAAAAATATAGACACATTAATTCAGAAAAAACAGCATTATCATCTCATTGTTTTAAATTTAATCACTATCCTGACTTTGAAAATGCATCAGTTTTAAGAACAGAAAGTAATTATAAACGAAGACTTTTGTTAGAAATGTTAGAAATTATTAATATACCTGTTAGAGAACGAATGAACTTTAAGATAGATACTGACAATTTAGCTCAAAACTATAGATATTTAATTCATAGAAATTAAGTTATTAGAATTATTTGTTTATGTTAAATTATATACACAATATATAAAATATTTTGACATATGCATGCATGTATAAATGTAAAATTGATAATAATAATTATGTTAAATTATTTGCGTTGTATGCATATGATAATTTACCATAAGCTTTATGACGTATTATGTTTAAAAAATTTTTTATAAAAAAAAAAAAAAAAAAAAAAAACATTTATATAATTTTGTTTACAATTAATTACGTAACATTAAAAGAATTGTAGTTAACACACAGATCGGTTTCATAATATTATTATATATATATAAATGAAATTTATTTGTTGGTGGTTAAGCAATGTCTATATGCATTTCATTGGTGCTTTACCACATCGTCAGTAGACTTTAACCACAGTTTTGAAAAGTTAAAAACCTCTTATCTTATGCATATACTTCCGAAAACCATCTGAGAATTCACAACTTGTAAATTACAAACTATTTTCAAAAATAACAACTGAACAAGAACATAGGCTTGCAACTCATACAAAACTAAACCAACAAATAAAGTATGTTCGATATGAATCTATTTTATTTTTCTACACCTTTATACAATCAGAAATCCATTGGATAACAAGAAAAGTATTTATAAGGCAAAATGAAAAATAAAATCTAAATTAAACTGTTATGAAAACTTTTTATTTGACACATTGTTGTCACAATACTACTATATATAAATGAAATTTATTTGTGGTTAAAGTCTACTGACGATTTGGTAAAGCACCAATGAAATGCATATAGACATTGCTTAACCACCAACAAATAAATTTCATTTATATATAGTAGTATTGTGACAACAATGTGTCAAATAAAAAGTTTTCATAACATTATTATATATAATTAAAATTTATAGTATTTATACATTTTAGGGTTAGTATGTTTTAATATTTAAAATTTTACTAATATATAATATTTATTTAATTACACAACATTAAAAGAATTGTAGTTAGTACACACACATCGGTTTTCATTATATTATTATATATTATTAAAATTTATAATAATTATACATTTTAGATTTAGTATGTTTTAATATTTAAAATTGTATTAATTTAAACTATTTACACATTTTAGAGTTAGTATATTTTAATATTTAGAATTTTTGATTTATGTTGTTAAAAAAATTTTGTATATACTAATTGAAAAGAAAATTTTTGACAAAACTAAATAATTTCCAGAAGAAGCTAACCGATGGTTAGCGAAATATCGAATATCAAATATTAATATAAATTAACCTCAAGACTCAAACAAATATATTATTTATTAAAGAAAAAAGGTTAAAAAAATTAGACAAAAGAATATATATATATGTATATATATTTATATATATATATATATATATATATATATATATATATATATATATATATATATATATATATATGTATATATATGTATATATAAATATGTGTATATATATTTTTGAATTTTAACAAAAATTAACTGGACGAATATGTGTAATAAAGTTAAGTTAAAAGAATTATATTTAATTAATAATCTATAGGACATACATATGTACGTACATACAAGAAGTTAACAAACGTAAAAGATCATCCAAAGGTGTGTATATGTATATACATATATGTATATATATGTATATATATATATATATATATATATATATATATATATATATATATATATATATATACATATATGCATATATCCGTATGCATATATGAATACTTATTATAAATGAAATCTCGCTCCATCTTCTTCTGTCCTCTTCCTTGATAGGAACACGAAACAAATTTCCTTCAACCTTTCAAACGTTTTTTTAATACTTCGTAGATTAACACAACACACATTGAAGCGCACGAAAATTTTATATATTA
Organism: Linnaemya tessellans; assembly: GCA_951800035.1. NCBI lineage: Eukaryota > Metazoa > Arthropoda > Insecta > Diptera > Tachinidae > Linnaemya > Linnaemya tessellans. Next base: position 96,577,680 of record OX637532.1, read on the forward strand.
TGTATATGTATTTATATATATATATATATATATATATATATATATATATATATATATATATAAATATGTATATATAAATATATATATATATATATATATATATATATATGTATATATATATATATATATATATATATATATAAATATATATATATATATATATATATACATATATATATATATATATATATATATATATATATATATATAAATGAAATTTATTTGTTGGTGGTTAAGCAATGTCTATATGCATTTCATTGGTGCTTTACCAAATCGTCAGTAGACTTCAACCGCAGTTTTGAAAAGTTAAAAACCTCTTATCTTATGCATATATATATATATATATATATATATATATATATATATATATATATATATATATATATATATATATATATGTATATATATATATATGTATTTACGTTTGATTTTGAAAAAAACACAACCAAACTTTAAAATTTTCAACACAAAATAAATTTTAAATGGCTCACAAAAATATTTTGGATGAAAAGTCAGCAAAGTTTTAAAGATTGGTTTTTAACGGCTAGAGGCGAATAAAACAGCTGAGAATCATCTCCGCTTATAAG
>OX637532.1:96578466-96583466 GCA_951800035.1 Linnaemya tessellans
GCCACCTGCAAGGCAGATTAAACAGGTACTCTTACAAGCGCAGCTGTCCACGCTTATTCTTCAGAACACTCAAATGTTTATTTACAAGCTTTATTTTTCATGAGAAAACTAACCTGTGCTTTTTATGGCTGTGATGTGAAAGAAAAGTGAAAGAAGCTAAAAATTAAAAAATTGGTGAGATAAAAACATAAAAAAGTGAAAAAAGTTTAAAATATACAAGTCAAATCAAAACTTGAGTGAATAAAATTAATAAAGCAAAAACTAACTTGCGTAGCTGTAAAAAGAAAAAAGAAAGGAACCAAACATTCTTTACCGTCCCCAGTGATGAACGCAAACGCAAAATATAGAGGGAAATTTGTAAGAGGAAGTTCTCGGCAACATCTTCCATCTGTTCGGATCACTTTGATCCAGGACAGATTGTAAAAAGCGGCAGAATTTATTTAATGCTTAGTGCAGTGCCCATTGTAGAAGTGGCTCAAGTGAAAGAATCTTCGCAACAAATGATAGTTGACGACAACGTCTGGACTGACATTGCTGCATTGGTCAAATTGTTCTAATTGCTGAATCAATGCGTCTACAAGCCACGATGGCTACTTATGGTATACAAATGCAAACACCTCATAAAGTAAGTTTTACGCAATTAGTGACTGGTTACTCATTTATTATTACTATAATTTTTTAAATTTATATTGTTATAGGTTGAACCAGTACAAATTTGGTCTTCCACCGAACTAATTAAAGTTTATCAACATTTGGGTGTAAATAACAAAGTGGGTCTCTCTGGCCGTCCTTCCAGACCTGTGGGTACCTTGGGCACTAGTAAGGTGTATCGTATTTGTGGCATGACAGTTCTCTGTTATCCTTTGATTTTCGAAGTATCAAATTTTTATTTGTATCGCGATATGGCACTATTAATTGATGATATAAAAACGGAATTATAATTCGTTGGTAAATATTGGCGTTTGTATGGCAGACCAACTGTTTGCCTTTTAATACGTGAGGAACATATGCGTGATCCACAATTTAAAGAAATGTTAAATTTGTTAGCTATGCTTAAGAAAGGCTACTGTGATGGCATGAAAGTTCGTATAGGCAGATTACAAAATTTAATAAGCAGTTCTTGTATTGGTGAGTGATCGATCAATGATCTGAAATTAGCTTGGCTTGCGCTAATAACTAAGTATTTAATACTGCATGTACACCGTTGGCATTTCTATTGTTGTTACAGGCGGTTCCACCATTTATTATAAAGTGCCGTCTACTTTCACTTGTGCATTGGAATATTAACAATGTTTTCTGAATTTATTATTATTATTATTATTATTTCAAGTTTTCTGAATTAAAAAAAACACTTTTCGAACAATTTGTCTATACAGATTAAATTTAATAAATAAAATTATTATTTTACAAAATTGAAAACAAGTAAACGAAAGCACTGAATCCGCCATGTTTTTAAGCAAATGAGAAAAAAAATTTGACAGAAACCTGAAGTATTTTACCAACAAAATACGTGTGGTTTTTGGTGTTGTTTCATTGTTGTACTAGTAAGAGTACCTGGTAAATCTGCCTTGGCCACCTGTATAAATTCGCCTTTGTATAAATTAATTCGCCTTTCAATAAAAGTAAACGAGTCTGCTAGTTGTTTTCTTCACATCCATAAACTAATAAGATTACTTTAAAATTAAAAGGTTAATTTATAAATCTGTGTTACAGTCTATGACTCCTTGACCTTTATTTTAAATTAAGATGTCTGAAAATTATCGTGCTTTGGCGGAAAATGAAATTGGAAAAAAATTGGATAGGTGTGCCAGGGACACTATAATAAAGTGTTGTAAGTTCATATATACATATGTATGTATAAAAATAATTTTTGAAAGAGAATTGAAAATAAATTTTGTGTTGTGTGACTGCTAGTTGTGCAAAGAATTGCATTAAAATTTCTTGGAGATTTTTCCTAACTTTTTTAAGTTTTTTATACCTTAAATATATATATATACATATATATATATATATATATATATATACATATATATATATATATATATATATATATACATATATATATATATATATATATATATATATATATATATATATATATATATATAAATATATATATATATATATATATATATATATATAAATATATATATATATATGTATATATATATATATATATATATATATATATATATATATATATATATATATATATATATATATATATATATATATATACATATATCAGTGGTGGTCAAAAATAAAAGTGAAGATTTATTGGTTGGAGATTTTGCCCAGCAAACATAATGTCAAACGCTTAAAATAAGAAAAACAGACAAGAGTTTTTGCCATATATAAATAACTTATTAAGTGAATGTAATTTTAATTTTAAGAAAAAAAATATCGGGAACCGTATATAGCAGTTATCAATATCAAAAAATGGAACAGTTATATTGAGAACAAAACAAAAATAAATCTATTTAAACCAGTTTTTTATGTAAGATTAAAACTTGAATGTTAGAAAAGCATCATTTATCATAAAATACTTTTCACATTTCATTCCGTGAACGTGTATGATATTATTCAATTTCGAGTTTAATTTTTGTGCTCAATTGTAATTGAATCGCTTGTGTTTGCTATGCTTCGTCCAACAAGAAGCAACAACAATGCTTAATAAATTTCTGAAATAAAATGACAACAACCATCCGCATGTGTTCTCATCGCTTGCTCAACGACGGCTGAATGAAAATTTTTATAAGAGCATAACAAATGTGTGTAAATTTTTTAAACAATTGTTGTATGGGCTGAACACCACTGACATATATATACATATATATATATATATATATATATATATATATATATATATATATATATATATATATATATATATATATATATATATATATATATATATATATATATATATATATATATATATATATATATATATCGTTAGCTAAAACGCAAAACGCCCTAACTAACAAAAAATTCAAAATCGACTTTTTTACAAATTCCGATGAATCTAATCAAAATACATCACCACCAAACAAATCATACTTCCACGTACACAAATAGCAATTTTATTGAGAAAATAAATAAAGCCCTTACTACAATATTGAATAAATGTAAAACGCAAAAAGACTTAACTTCTTGCTTGTGTATACAACAATTACATTTGGGATGAAACCGAGGGGAGTCTTGAATCAAGTACCTTTGCCACAATAATTATAAAATATTTGAGAAGTTATATCCAGAAATTTCCTAATACTCACCACATTATTATATACTCGGATAGTTGTGTCTATCAAAACAAAAACGTTGTGCTTTCCAACGCTTTACTTTTTTTGTGTATGGAGAAAACAATTACCACTGAACAGAAGTATTTGGTAGTGGGTCACACGCAAATGGAATGCGACTCAACTCACTCACTAATTGAGAGAAAAATCCGCAATAAGCAAATAAACTTGCCATTCGAATTGGTTAATTTAATGAAATCTGCTCGTAAAGTCCCCTCGCCTCTACAAGTTTACTATCTAAACCACGAGTATTTTCTTGATTATGAATCAGTTGATAAGAGATATACATCTATAAGACCAGGGGCCAAATTACGGCATTCGATATCGATCGAAATTTGTATATAAATTGTATTGAAATTTCGTTTCGAATCGAATGCGGTAATTTGGCCCCAGGTAATGTATAATGTATGTCCCAAAGGAATCCATAATTATCAAGATTTGGTGATATTTTTAGAAAAAAAAGCGGGCGAACCAACTGTTAACATGATACGTGCACTAGGATAAGACCAAACAGGAATTATTTATTTTAAAATCAATGTCAATGACAACTACGAAGAGCTTCCACAAAGATGTGGAAAAAATTTCAAGATAGTAGAACCCTTCAAATTACACGACAACAGGTTGAAAGTTTCAAAAAAGAAATGGCAAAACCTACAGGATCTTAAAAAACTGCTACCTGCTGACTGTCATTATTTTTATGACAGCATTCCTTTTGAATAGTCAATATGTATCTTATTAAAAATAATATACTTTTTGAGTAAAATGCATTAATATTGTCATTTATCAAATTCTATATAAATTTGGTATAATAAACATGAATTTTTAATTAGAAACAGTTTTATTTCCAATGTTTAAATCAGAAGTTTAAACGTTAATAAATATTTACACACTATTAAAGTAAAAGATTTGATAAACATTTATTGTAGATAGGGCATTTAGTTTGAGAAAAATGCGATGCAAAAAGCCCTAAGTGATTTCACTCTTTAAATATTGCACGTTTATACAAAGTTCATGCGGAAACTAGTTCTTCGTGGTACTTTTTATTTCATTTAAGGAACTCGTGTTAAAAACCTTAATACTTTTCGTTTACAAATGTTTTTTGCTTCTCCTGTAAAGTTACTAAAATGTTAGTTAGGGCGTTTTGCGTTTCAGGTAACGATATATATATATATATATATATATATATATATATATATATATATATATATATATATATATATATATAGATATATATATATATATATATATAGATATATATATATATATATATATATATATATATATAGATATATATATATATATATATATATATATATATATATATAGATATATATATATATATATATATATATATATATACATATATATATATATATATATATATATATACATATATATATATATATATATATATATATATATATATATAATATATTATGTTTTCCATTCAAGAAAAAATAAAAATAAAAGAATGGTTGCTTGTTGGAGCGTAACACTGAATATTCGCCAAAAAAAAATACGCAGTTGGATGTATGTATCAAACTTAATAAGCTTTGATATATGTGGGCATGGAAGATCATTTTCATATGGGAAACATATTCAAAATATATTTGACAAGATTTTTTTTTTTTTTTTTAATTATTTAATAAAGTTTATTAAGCTATGTATAGACGATTGTCAGGTATAACAATATTGGCAGAA